>CM024764.1:49621121-49724850 GCA_014218235.1 Colocasia esculenta | reverse complement strand
ATATACCTGTTCCCTTCTTAAAGGTCATATCTCGGACTCCACAAAAGGCAGTCTTTTCAAAATGAAACACTC
Source organism: Colocasia esculenta (assembly GCA_014218235.1). Classification (NCBI taxonomy): domain Eukaryota; kingdom Viridiplantae; phylum Streptophyta; class Magnoliopsida; order Alismatales; family Araceae; genus Colocasia; species Colocasia esculenta. Next base: position 49,724,778 of record CM024764.1, on the reverse strand, counting down.
AAAGCAAAAGTATTTCAAAATAACCAAAAGAAAAATGATACATCATGATCAGGATTTTCTAAAAGAATGTGTACTCTCTCATCCCCTTTTGCTACGAATGGTATTCGGGTTAAAATTGATGTTAAATAACATCAAGAGTCTTAACCCGATGTAAATGTAACGTCGATTTTGATCGATGGAGACAGAGGTCCAGCACACGTTACCCCAATCATCTGATGAGCATAGATACGGGACTCAAGGAGTTCAGATAAAAACGGCGCACCCTAGTCGCCCGTCACACGGGCATCCCCGTCCATTTCATGGACAACCCAGTCGTCCGTCACGCGGACACCTTTGTTCATTTCATGGACACCCAATATTTCTCTTCCGCATTGCGCGGATTCCTTTTTTCGTCTGTTAGACAAACTGGCACGCCCCGCAAATTCAAAGCATGTAAAACGAATACATGAACCACATAAAACGAAATGACCCCAAACAAAAATCAAATGATATGTCAAAGTGATATCTTTCCCGTGTCAACAATCATATAGAGTTATTTTCGCAGCAAGAAGCCACCATACCAAAACCCTAAGCAAAAGTTAAGAAGAAAGGTTTCTCCCTGCTGCTCTGCTTCAACTCTCTGGTCTGATCAAGGAGATTCTTCTCGTGCGAGGAGTTGAAGCCTGTTCGTCCTCGATTCAAGCTTCGTCATCATCGCGTGGTCTTCAACGACGTGAAGCTTGGAGTCTTCTGGACGAACTCACTAAAGAGTTCACATCTTGGATTTGCTCCTCAACTCAGAACTCTTCTCTCGTTCTACTTTTCATATCTATGTGTGTGTGGAAGTGGTTTGAGCGTCCCTTTTGCTTGATCCACGTGCGTGTGGTTGTTCTGAGTGCGTGTTTGCCTCAGACAACGTGCGTGTGTGTGATTGTAGAGTTGAACTCACTTTATAAGCAGTCTTTCTGTGTGTGTGTGTGTGGACAGTGGACGTAGGATACACGAGTTGTGTACTCCGAACCACCTTAAATCATCGTGTTCTGTGGTTTGCACGTTTTTACGTTAGATGTATGGTAGGCACGATTGATTGTTCACACGCTTGGTAGATTACTAACCTCCCAATCACAATCAGCACACATCAAAGCTAGAATTTGATTCACATCTGTTTAAGTTTTTGTCAAGTCAGTGTTAACATCGAAAACAAGATTAAAGTGCTTTTAATCGATAGTAATATATACAACCCCCCTTCTAGATTACTGTTTTAGGTGATTCCGCACACCTTTCAATTGGTATCAGAGCCAGGTTTCTCCGATTTACAGCTTTATTAGCTTGATCTCACGATCAGGAGTGATTCTGTTTAATGGAAACCAACAAGGGATTTATGGCTGAAGGACACTCAGTGTCTAGGCCTCCCTTCTTTGATGGCACTGACTACACCTATTGGAAAAACCGTATGCAGGTCTTTCTGAGAGCTCAAGACTATGAGTTGTGGAAGATCGTCAGCAAGGGACCATACGAGCTGCCAGAAGATGAAGACACCTGGACAAGGGAACAGATCCGCAAAGGAACACTGAACTGGAGCGCGTTAAACATGATGTAGTGCGCCGTTCACCCGAAGGAATACTCAAGAGTCTCCACATGCAAGTTAGCAAAGGAAATGTGGGACAAGCTGGAGCTAATCGATGAAGGTACGTCTGAGATAAGGGAAACTAAAGCTAGCATGCTAGTATCTGAAAATGAAATGTTTAAGATGAAAAATGAAGAAATAATTTCAGATATGTTTGCTAGATTCATGATAATAATCAATGGCTTGAAAGGTCTTAAGAATGAATACAGTGAGAGTGACTTAGTAAGGAAGATACTTCGGTCTCTTCCATCCTCTTGGCATACTAAGGCCACTGTCATTGAGGACTCTAAAGACCTATCAACAATGAAATTGGATGAATTGATAGGATCCCTGATGACTTATGAGATAAACCTAAAAAGAAAAGAAACTGAGGTTAATCCCAGAAAGTCTATTGCTTTAAAAGCCTCTAACAAAGGTTCTTCAAGCTCCAAGAGAGAGATTCAACAAGAAAATGAGGAAATTGATACTTCTAGTGAACGTGAGAATGATGAAATGGCAATACTCACTAGACAGTTCAAAAAATTCCTCAAGTTCAAAAGGAAAGGATCAGGTAACTTCAAAACTCTTCCAAAAAGAGATTTCTCAACAAGTTTGATTCTAACAAAAAATCTGACATGATTGTGTGCTATGAGTGCAAGAAATCAGGGCACATGAGAGGTGAATGCCCAGAGCTTAAGAAAAACTGAAAAAGGACAAGTTCACGTTCAAGAAAGCCAAGGCCATGATGGCAACTTGGAGTGATAAAGATGAAGATGAGAATGCTCAAGAAAATTCTGACGATGAAGAAATCAAATGCTTAATGGCAAGGAGTGACGACTCCAATGAGGTAAACTCTTCCTTTGAAAATTACATTGTTGATGAATGGGAAGAAAGATATACCTTATTCTTTGAAAAATTTTGTCACTGAAAAAGAAGATCACTAATCTTATTCATAACACAAGCAATAATGAACAAATTGCAATCCTAACTAAAGAGATTGAGTTATTGAAAGTTGAACAGGAAGGCCACTATGAGGTGATGGATTGCATGAAGGAAAAACTTCAAGAAAATGAAAAAGAAAAACAAGTCCTAACGAATCTTGCTGAATCCCTTCAAAATGAGAACAAGAGATTAAGAAAAAGATTGAAGAGATTCAAAAGGAACTGAAAGGAAAAACTGAAGATCTCTCAAAATTTGTAAAAGGAAAAGAAAATCTGGATGCTATCTTGGTAGTCAAATCAAATATAACAAGCCATGGGCTTGGATTTCAAACTGAAACTCAAAAGAACTTGGAGAAAAATTGATCACATTATTTGTTCACTGTAGTCCAAGTACAAGTAAGCAAGCTCAAGTTAAAAGCAAGAATGCTCAAGCTAAAGGTAAGCAATTGAAAAATAATAAAAAAACTTCATCTGTTCAACAAACTAAGAAATCTGTCGACAGACCCAAAGAGACCTGTCGACAGGCCTGGAAATATGCTGAAAAGAGAGCCAACCAAGCAACAAAAAGGCCAAAAGCAACCTCAAGTCAAATACAACAGTAAGAGATCTGTAATAACTCAAAAACCACCATGTAACTGTTGTAAGAAACTTGGCCATACTAAAACACATTGCTGGAATAATTTGAACAAGTTAAAATACAAACAAATATGGATTCCAAAGCATTTACTTTTTGGCATGAATGAAAGATTGGGACCCAAAGTAATTTGAGTACCAAAACCTCTTGTCTGATCCATCTATGCAGGAATGCCTAGCAGCTTAAAATCAAAACAAATGGTACCTAGACAGTGGTTGCTCGAGACATATGACGGGTGATAAAGAAAAATTCTATTTGCTGATGGAAAAATATAGAGGTCAAGTTGTGTTTGGAGGTAACAATAAGGGCCAAATAATTAGCACAGGTAAGGTAGGTAAGTATGCCTCTAACTCAATAGATAATGTGCTTCTAGTAGATGGTCTGAATCACAATCTCCTGAGCATCAGTCAATTGTGTGATAAAGGCCATAAAGTCATTTTTGAGTCAAATGTATGCCAAATCATTGATAAGATTTCAGGAGGTGTCAAGTTTTCTGGAAAAAGAGTCAATAACATATATCTAGTTGATCTAGATGAACCAGAAAATAAAAATCTGTGTCTTGTTGCAAATAGACAGGATGAATTGTCCTTATAGCACCGAAGGCTAGGCCATGCTAGCTACAATGTGTTGCACAAGATCATGAGGATGAAACTAGTAAGTGGACTTCCTGAAATTTCTTTCAATAAAATGTGAGCTTTTGTGATGCATGTGCGCAAGGAAAACAAACAAGGAAGTCATTCAAATCCAATGCACCAATAATCACTTCAAAACCTTATGAACTGTTGCACATGGACCTACTAGAACACTTAGTCTCAATAGTAAACGTTTTGGGTTTGTCATTGTAGATGATTTCATGTGAGGATTTGACACTTAGCTCTTTTAGAACGACAGCGAGGCCTGCTTTATTATATGGCACCGAATGTTAGGCAGTGCGAAAGGAACACGTTAACAAATTATGTGTAGCAGAGATGAGGATGTTGAGATAGATGTGTGGTAAAACTAAGAAAGATAAGATTAGGAATGAGCGCTTCTGTGAGGATTTGGGGATAGCTCCAATTGATAGAAAAATGAGAGAAAATATACTTAGGTGGTTTGGACACGTGTATCGTCGCCCTAACTTGGTGCCGGTTAAAAGATGTGACCAAATTTTAGTGGATGTTAGTAAAAGAGCTAGGGGAAGGCCTAAAATGAGATGGTGCGATGTTATTAAGAAAGACTTGGACTTCTTGAGTTTAAACACGACGATAGCACTTGATAGAAATCTTTGGCGGAAAAGGATTCATGTAGCCGACCCCAAATAATGGGATAAGGCTCTGATGATGATGATGATGATTGTAAATGATTTCACTAGGTTCACTTAGGTTAAATTCTTAGCTCATAAAAATGAAGTTCTGAAAAATTTTGAAGAATTCTTTAACAAGATTGAGCATGGCAACATAAATAAAATATGCTCAATCCGCACTGATCATGGGGGAGAATTTGACAATAATTATTTTTCTGATTTCTGCAGGAACCAAGGCATTGATCACAAGTTTTCCTCTCCAAGAACTCCGGAACAAAATGGAGTAGTGGAGAGAAAGAACAGAACCTTGGTGGAAATAGCTCGCACTCTTCTGGTTGAAAGCCAACTCTCAAGGAGTTTTTGGGCAGAAATAGTGAACACATCGTGCTACATCCCCAATCGAGCCATGGTAAGACTTGTGATGAAGAAAACCCCATATGAGCTCTTGAAAGGTAAGAAACCCAGTATTAGGTACTTCAAAATTTTTGGCTCCAAAGTGTTTATCCACAATAATGACAATGTTGATTTAGATAAATTTGAAGCCAAAAGCGATCTAGGTATTTTTCTAGGCTACTCAGAACACTCTAGAGCTTATAGAGTGTTTAACAATAAAAACAGAAGTGTGGAAGAGACTCCACATGTTATTTTTGATGAGTCTCATGCAAAAACTAACAATTCAAATGCTTCTAGGTATGATGATGAAGAAAGAAAAATTCTTGAAGAACAAGATGAGAAGCTCCTGTCGACAGACCAAGAAGAGGCTGTCGACAGGCCTGAAGAAGCTAACCCAAATGATCAACATCCTCACGATCAAATTCCCCAAGAACAAATTCCTCAAGAGCAACATCCACAAGAACAAGATCAACTGGGTCCTTCAACAATCAGAAATGTCAGGTACTCAAAAGATCACCCACTTGAAAATGTCATTGGAAATATAAATGATAGAGTTCACACTAGGTCTCATTATAGACACATTGTTGAACAGAATCATTTAGCATTTATTTCTCAAATGGAACCTAAAAATGTTGAAGAAGCTTTAAAAGAAAACTCTTTGATAGATACTATGCATGAGGAACTTGGGCAATTTCAAAGAAACAATGTATGGACCTTAGTTCCTAGGGCCCCTGAAATTTCAGTAATTAGAACAAGATGGGTATTTAGGAATAAACTTAATGAAGAGGGTAAAGTGGTGAGAAATAAAGCTAGACTGGTAGCAAAAAGGTATAATCAGGAATTTGGGGTAGACTTTAAAGAATCCTTTGCACCAGTAGCTAGGCTTGAGGCAGTTAGAATATTGCTAGCTTATGCTTGTTCTAACAAATTCAAACTTTTTCAAATGGATGTCAAAACTACCTTTTTGAATGGGCACATCAAAGAAGAAGTGTATATTTCTCAACCACCTGGGTTTGAGGATCATAATAAGCCTAACCATGTCTATAAATTGCACAAAGCTCTCTATGGTTTGAAACAGGCACCCCGAGCTTGGTACGACAGATTGAGCAATTTCTTAGTTAGCAAAAACTACTCCAGAGCTAAAGTGGACCAAACTCTATTTACTAAATATGTTCGCAATCATATAATTGTTGTTCAAGTCTATGTGGACGACATTATTTTTGGTTCCACTAACCCATCACTGTGTGAAGAGTTCTCAAAACACATGCACAGTGAATTTGAGATGAGTTTAATGGGGGAGCTTCAATTCTTTCTTGGCTTGCGGGTAAAACAATATGAAGATGACTTCTTCATCAATCAAGAGAAATATGTCAAGGAGCTACTGAAAAGATTTCAGTTCGAACAAGTCAAGCCAGTCTCTACACCAATGAGCATAAGTGTAAAATTAAAAAATGATGAGAAAGGTAAAATGGTAGATGTAAAGCAATACCGAGGTATGATTGGCTCTCTCCTTTACCTTATTGCAAGTAGGCCTGACATACAGTTTAGTGTTTGCCTTTGTGCTAGATACCAATCTAGTCCAAAGGAAAGCCATCTGATTGCAATTAAAAGGATCTTCAGATACCTCTCAAGTTCATATGATTTGGGTTTTTGGTATCCAGCAGGTAGCAGTTTTGATTTAGTCTCATATTCTGATGCCAACTATGTTGGGTGCAAAATTGATAGAAAAAGCACTAGTGGGTATTGTCAATTTCTAGGGGGTTGCATGGTTTCGTGGGCATCCAAGAAACAACACTCAGTTGCACTCTTCACTGCAGAGGCAGAATATGTTGCAGCAGGGAGCTGTGCAGCTCAAGTGTTGTGGATCAAAAGTCAATTGTGTGATTACAACATTGACATTGGATGCACACGTATCCTATGTGACAACACTAGTGCTATCAATCTTTTAAAGAATCCTATTTAACACTCAAGGACCAAACACATTGAAATAAGACATCACTTTTTGAGAGATGAGATAGCCAACAAAAACTTGGAGCTTAGCTTCATTCTAACTGAAAAACCATTGGCTGATATTCTCACCACACCTTTGTCAAAAGATAAGTTTACAACACTAAGAAGAGAAATGGGCTTGTGCAAAATTCACTGAAACCAATGCCAAATTAAGGAGTAAATGATCCTTGTGTGTAATGACTATGTGGTATATCAAATGGTGACATGTGAAAGAACAAGTCAGGCTTGTTTGGAAACTATCATTATGCGTGAGGAAACATCCTCCGCCATGTATCCATAGTCTATTTGCACATAAAGGTCATCAACTTCTTTTGAGGCAATTAGTTTCTTTCAGCTTTTGGCACATTTATCTCTGAAAACAAATGAAATTTTGGTACTCACATGCTTATGGATGTTTCTTCTTTGTGCAAATGCTTGGCATGTATATGTGTATATTATTGGTTGAATTGCTTGAATGTTGAATCATCACATGCACACATTATGGGGAAGTAAGTCAAGGATTGGTTGAGTGAGATACTTGAGGGATACCCTTCATATTCATTGTGTCATTATTTCTCAAACATTTGGTCCACATGTCACTCAATTCAAAGCCTTAAAACTGACTTTTCAAGTACCTGTCGACAGCCAGAACACCAGCTGTCGACAGATCCTCTCTTCCAAAACCACAATTCTTCTGTTTCACAGTAGTTGTCGACAGCCACAACCCTACTGTCGACAGATGCACTTCATCTCTGAATTCTTCAATATTCCTTAACACTTCTCAATGAGTATGTTCACTATCTTTAAGCAAGGGGAGAATTGGACCTTAATACTTCATTACAACCTTTCATACCCAGATAGTACCAAAGACATTAACATACTAACAATGATTTTGAAATAATATTCCGTGTATGAGTCTAGGTTGTGTCATCTAGAACACATTGAACAAATCAAATGGCTTTAACCTAACTCAGTTGAATAATTCCCTTGTAGATGATCATTTTTCTGAAATAGATTGACAAGTAAAGAGGTTCTTGAACTTAATGTCTTTACATTGGCTTTTGACCTTAAATAACCTTTTGAACTTGATCTTACAATTAAAAAAAAAAGGGAGAAAAGCTACCTATTTCTAAATTCAAAGAAAATACATATGCAATGGGACAAAGGCAGAGCAATGATGAGCATCACTGAGTAACCAGGGACATGAGTATCACAAATGTTTGTCTTCGCGTCAAAAAGTTCATGTATTATCTCTACACAATGGTACGATGATCACTCACACTTAGTAACTGGGGGTACGGACATCACAAATGTCTGCCTTCACGTCAAAAGGTGAAAGTGAACCTACTTACCACTTTTCCCACGTCAACTTGACAAAACTTGTTCAATGCAAGAAATAGAGTGAAGCCTCCATGTTTTTAAATCAAGGGCAATTTGTTGTTTATTGTTACTTGCTCATGTCAACATTATCTTCATTTACCAACTAAACATCACCCACTACGGAATATGTTTTTCTACAATTGTTTTATTCAAAGGGGTTATCTTATGTTCATATACTTTTGAACGGTGTCTTCTACATGCTACAACTTAAGAAGATTTCCGAAGTATTATCTCTTAACCACTGTCGAACCTTTATATGTCTTCATACTAGGGTGTATGATACTTTGTAATGGATATATACCAGTTCTCAACCTTCACATGCCAATTGAATACTCATTCCACATTTATTTCTATGAAAATCCTCTTCTGGAACAGTTCTGGACAGTAGCTGTCGACAGCTACCTAGTGCCTGTCGACAGTCGGATTTCTGGGCGGTTCAGTAGCCCAACCGGTTCCACTTTTGGCCGGATTTTGTGGGTCCCCTCTATTTCAAATTCTTTTTAAATACATCTAAAGGGACAACCACGACTCCTCACCCCCTCACCTTCCTCCAAAAGGTATTTTCCACCCTATTTCAACCCTAACACCCTTCTCTCCAGCACATCCTCTCCCAGCCTCCTTCTGTTCTTGTCTCCTCCTCCTCCTATCTTTCTCCTCTTCCTTGCTCATCTCCACTCCGTCCCTTTCATCCATGGATGGCAAAATCGGCCGACTCCGCTCCGAGTCGGCCGACTCGGAGCGGAATCGACCCCGACTTGGGGGGGGGGGGGGGGGGGGGGGACACCCACCCACCCACGGGACTAGGTTTGCAAAGTCCACTACACGACTCAACCCAACTCGGGTCGAAATCGGCTGGGGCCGACCCAGCCACCCGACCCGACTTCTCCATCCATGCTTTCATCTCCCATGGCGCCAAGGAGCAAGCTTCGTGCCACACGTCAACGCCCTGCTTCCCCCGAAGCCGGAGAGGGTTCTAAGGCTCCCGCAGAGCACCAGAGCAAACATCAAGATGATCGTCTGCCGGAACTCCTTATTCCCCAAGGTCTTCAGCTCACAAGGGTTAAGGGAGTCTTCCAGAAGTTTGTCCAGCCATGCTATGTGGACTTCGTCTCACTGGAGGATATGTTTGATGGTCTGCAGCCACTCTTTGACACCCAGGGCTGGACAGTCTTCCTTTACTCCCACAAGCGGTATTCCCCGATCGCTGTGACGGAGTTCTTCAACAACTTGGGGATGTCTGTGGATGAGCACCTCTATACCACGGTCAAAGGTATATCTTTCAAGATCACTCCAAATCTCCTTAGCCGTGCATTGCAAGTTCCCAACTCTGGGGCAAATGTTCTTATCAACCACCCTTCCGCCTCGGAGTATTACAATCTCATCACACTTCAGCCTTATGATTCTACCAAAGATCATGTTAAACTCAATGCCAATACCTTCCCCCCACTTCACCGCCTTATCCATCACATCTTCACCACCTTGATTGCTCCTAAAGATGGCAGTAGGGAGCTCGTGATTGAGGTTCACAAGTCTCTTTTCTTCTTCTTCCTCAATCGCCAGCAGATCAATCTGCCTCAACTCATGCTTGCTCTCATCAAGCAATGCTTTCTCAACCCCAAGAGGTCAATGCCTTATGCATGTCCTATTACCTCTCTTCTGCTTTTTCTTGGCATCCGCATTCCCGAGGGTGAGTTTGTCCACCTCAAGGCCCGTAGTGCGTTTGATCTCACTGTTGCCCATCGGATGGGCTACAAGCTGGTTGGTGGGAGAGTCACCAGGACTCTTAAGGGTCAAGAGCCAGATGGAGACGAAGAGTTTGATGAAGATGAGGGCAATGAAGAAGACGAACATCCGGAGCCAATGGATGTTCAGGGTGGTGCTGAAGATGCTCCTGAGGGACAAGCTCCACAGGATGCAGGACAAGATATTCGGGCATTCATGGTAGATCAGATGGCCTAGATACAACAGCTATTTTCTACTGGCTTTGATCAACTCAACACCAGGATGTACACCCTTGCTGCTTCTCAAGCTCACATTCAGCAGCAGCTTGATCACCTCACACAGGAGTTTCGTGATTTCCGTCATCCCACTGCTCCTGGGAATGACGATGCTTAGAGTGATTGGGATCAATTTGGGATCATGTAGTTCTTTTCCCTAGTTTGAGTTATGCTTTATCTATCAGTTGTGTCATGTAATGGATATGTTTGTGGACTGTGTGTAATTCCCGCTCAATCAATGAAATCACAGTTACCTGCTTATTTCTATCCATTGATGCATGAACTATCTTTTTGAATGTTGTCAAAAGGGGGAGAACATCAATTGTAATTTTGTCATCATCAAAAAGGGGGAGAATGTTGGGATATAATATGTATGGTGATGATAGTGCTTAAATGTTTGATGTTTTTGATGAATGACATGATTGATGTTACAAAGACATGATAAAGACATGCAAGAAATGATCAAGTGAAAAATACTTTCTATAACCATCTATGTATTCATGATATCTCACTTGGAATGTTTGTTATGTAGGTGTGAATGAACACACAAGACAAGCAACAAAATCCAAGTGCAAAAGACTGGAAAAACACATCAAGTGCTCACCTATCGACAGCCAAGATGCCATGTGTCGACAGATAGACAAGACAACAACCATGTTTCTAGGAGCACTTAAAAAGCAGTACATGTCGACAGATGAAGTATACTTGTCGACAGATGAGGCTCACCTATCGACAGCCCTAGGTTGCCTGTCGACAGACCTAGGGTTCCAACAACCAACATGGTTCTGGAAGCTAGTTTCCAGCAGTACCTGTCGACAGCTATGATGTGCCTGTCGACAGCCGAAGGATAAGTCACAATTCGTGATAAGCATGTGATCTGTATTAGGGTGTTCCCTTTTAACACGACTCTCCATACTTGGACACCACTATATATAGATCATATAGAGTTATTTTCGCAGCAAGAAGCCACCATACCAAAACCCTAAGCAAAAGTTAAGAAGAAAGGTTTCTCCCTGCTGCTCTGCTTCAACTCTCTGGTCTGATCAAGGGAGATTCTTCTCGTGCGAGGAGTTGAAACCTGTTCATCCTCGATTCAAGCTTCGTCATCATTACGTGGTCTTCAACGACGTGAAGCTTGGAGTCTTCTGGACGAACTTACTGAAGAGTTCACATCTTGGATTTGCTCCTCAACTCAGAACTCTTCTCTTGTTCTACTTTTCATATCTCTGTGTGTGTGGAAGTGGTTTGAGCGACCCTTTTGCTTGATCCACGTGTGTGTGGTTGTTCTGAGTGCGTGTTTGCCTCAGACAACGTGCGTGTGTGTGATTGTAGAGTTGAACTCACTTTATAAGCAGTCTTTCTGTGTGTGTGTGGACAGTGGACATAGGATACACGAGTTGTGTACTCCGAACCACCTTAAATCATCGTGTTCTGTGGTTTGCACGTTTTTACGTTAGATGTATGGTAGACACGATCGATTGTTCACACGCTTGGTAGATTACTAACCTCCCAATCACAATCAGCACACATCAAAGCTAGAATTCGATTCACATCTGTTTAAGTTTTCGTCAAGTCAATGTTAACATCAAAAAGAAGATTAAAGTGCTTTTAATCGATAGTAATCTATTCAACCCCCCTTCTAGATTACTGTTTTAGGTGATTCTGCACACCTTTCAATCATCACCTAAACTCATGAGAATTTTCACTTTCTAATTGAAAAGAAACTAGAAAATGACAATTCTCATAAGTTTTGGTGATGATAGTTGTGGAACACGGAATAGGCTTTACTCTTTGAAAACCTTTTTTTGCGGTGGATATATGCAATATTTATCCATTTATGTAGGAAAAATATATGTGTGCATGTGTATTTATGCGTGGGCATGCCAGACTATTTAAAATAAACAGACAGAGATTTGATATTTATGAGGTGCATCGGGTATAGACCCTAAACCCTCGAGTATTTTGTATATTTATTCCGCACGCGTCCATTTTATCATGCGATTAGGGTGGTCGTGTACTGGATCATTCCCCACCAACTGGAGTCGGCAGTTCATTTACATCGGATGAAAACCTAAATATCTTTGATACGATACGTTTATTAAAAGACCATGCCGAATTTAGGAACTCATAAATGGCATTTAGGGAATCCACAATTATCCTCAAACATATTTTTTGGTCACATTTGTATATATGTCCTTAATGGGGTGTAAGTGCCTCCATTAAGTGTTTACATAAGTCGCGCCTTCACGTGCGTGTTATTTTAAAACACGGAAGGACTTATCTATACTATTATAATAAAACTCAGTCTTAGAAGTACACGTGGCAACACCAGAATTTTTCTTTTCCCGCCCAAACTGAGATATGTGATACCGCCTAAAACTATCCCCTTCTTCTTTCTCTCTATTTTTGTATTTCTTTCTCTCTTTATGTGCTGCCACCGCAAGCAGCAAACTCAACGGGATTTAATATTCAAATCCTCTCCCTTTCTCCATTTGGCCCGCCCTTGACAAAAAATAGAATTTTTTATCCAATCCGCCACCCCCCATCTAAAAGTATAAGTACTCGCCTCCATTATAATATGCATCTCTCATATTTGATCTATTTAGTGTTCCGCATGAAAATTAGGTTTCTTTTCTTCTATATAATACTCCTCTATTATAAATCATATCAAATCTAATTTATAATTTATAAATTTATTATAATTAAATATATATTAGAAAAAAACCGTGCAACGCACGGGTAGAGATCTAGTTTACAAAATAACACAGTCTTATATATAGACCTGCAGTGCCTCTCCTTCTTCCCACGTCACGGTCTTTTCACCAAAGTATGGACGGAGCACGGAGATGGAGTACGAGCCGGACGAAGGGATCCCGAGAGGTATTCTCCTAAAAATCCCTCAAGCACAAACTCCTTAAAGCCTTCTTCCCTTTTTCAGAAGTCTCCCTGAGCTTTCAAGGGTTCGATCTCCTTCTTCAAGGCCCCCTACCCCATATTTATAGAGGTTTGAAGGGGCCAAAGGGGGGGGGGGGGGTGCTACGGGGCAGAAGGGGTGCTGCAGAGCACCCCTGAGGGTGCCCGAGCACAGGAACACCCCCACAGCAGGTGTCCTACACCGGAACACCCCCGCGGGGTGTTCTGCGGTAGAACACCCCCGCTGGGGGTGTCCACGCAGGAGAAACACCCCCGCGGGGGGTGTTCTGCACCGAAACACCCCCGCTGGGGGCATAGATGGCAAACTCGGCTGAGCCAGCTCGGAGTCGCCCGAGTCTGAGTCTGGTCGGCCCCTTGCGACCCGACTGGGCGGGGGGAACACCCCAGGATCCGCAGAGTCCGGTTAGTCGGGTCGGATCCGCGCGACTCCAGGCGACTCCGGCCCGACTAGGGCGACTCTGCGGATCCCTCCTTAAGGAGGTGTCTGCGCAGTCTCGAGCCCCCCCCCCCCCCGCCACTGCACGCCGCCGTCGCTGCTCCTTCCTCTCTCTGTTCTCCTCTCTCTCTTCTGTGAGGTGAGCTTTTCTAAATTTTTTTAAAAAATCTGTTTATGACTCTCATTCTCCTAAATCTCCAAATTGAGCCCTAATTAGGGTATAAAAATTAGGGATTTTGTGTCCATGAATGAAATTAATGTGCAATTGAGTGTCTAATAGAATTATTTTAGTTGATTAGAGTTTGTTGGTAGACTTAATTGCATTACATGGACTGTTTTCCCTCAAAATCCCCCCCCCCTAATTAGGGTTTAAAAATTAGGGATTTTAGGTCCTTAATATAATTATTATTGTAATTGAGTGTCCAATGTAGTTATTTTAGTTGATTAGAGTTTTTATGTACATTCAATTACATTGCATGATCTTTTTTTTAATTCCCAAATTAAACCTTAATTAGGGTTTAAAAATTAGGGATTTTAGGTCATTAATATAATTAATGTGTAATTGAGTGTCCAATGTATAAACCTGTACATATATCTATTTTTTCAATGTATGAACATGATAAGATTTGAATTTGATTGTGTTTGTATTCAATGAATGTTGTATGTGTCTTCATAATTTTCTGCAATTTTTACTGATTTTTCCTGATTTTCCCACAATTTTTTAACCTGGCCGACCCAGGGTCGGCCAGATTCCATGGGAGTCGGCTGGATCCAAGGATCCGACCCGACCCGGGTCGAGGTCGGGTGGGTCCGACTCACCCACCCGACCCGACTCTGCCATCCATGGTTGCGGGTGTCTGGCGTAGGAACCCCCCCGCTGGGGGTGCTCGCACAGCACACACCCCCACAGGGGGTGTTTTGTTCGCCGGAACACCCCCGTAAGGGTGTCCCGCACAGCACCACCCCGCAGGGGTGGCGTTTGCGCACAACACCCCCGCAGGGGGTGTCCTAGCCGTACCAGGCTATAAGAGTGGGCCCCCGGGGTGATTTTCTGCCCATTTGACAGCTGTTTGACATCATCTGTCGTCCATTTGCAGCCGTTTGTTTCCGTCTTCGAACGCCGGGGCCATTTCGTTCGCTCAGACACGTGCACACGTGTGCACGGTCAGACTCACAGTTGGACATTGACATTGCCCGACAGAGGGTATATACCCTGCCATATCGGACCAACGAACGCCGCATTTAAGATATCGTCCGAACTAAATCGGACTAAAATATTCATTCGAACCGTTTGTCTCAGGTGTTCGAAGTGAAGGAGGTCGAGGGTTTATCCCGAAACTCTGTACTTTTCGGGCGGATTTTTTGCCCGGCCTTTGTTTAGGTCCCGGTATTTTTCCGGGTTCAATAATAGTTTAGGTTTGATCAAATCCTGAGAGGTCTTAAGCAGACTAAGTGATGTTAGTAGAGAGTATCTCCCTTGGAGAAGTCATATACACGTTTGACTTTTTTTACCGGACTTTAGATTTTTAGTATTATATTGGGTTTATTTGAATTATGAAATTTTTTAATATGACAAATTATGAAAGATTAGATAGTCGCTATTTTGATGGAACCACTAAAATCGCGATTTTCTTCTTAGATGGGAGAGTTGACTTTTTCTTTGTAAGAGATGTGATTTTTCTGATATTTTTATTGGATTCAAATGGAGAGGGGGGGGGGGGTACTTTCTTATTTACATATAATCATCATCATCATCATCATAGTCATATCCCATTATTTGGGTTCGGCTACATAAATCATTTTCCGCCAAGATTTCTATCAAGTGCTATAGTCGTGTTTAAACTCAAGAAGTTCAAGTCCTTCCTAATAACATCGCATCATCTCATTTTAGGCCTTCCCCTAACTCTTTTACTGGCATCCACTAAAATTTGGCCACATCTTTTAACCGGTGCCGAGTTAGGACGACGGTACATGTGTCCAAACCACTTAAGTCTATTTTCTCTCATTTTCCTATCAGTTGGAGCTATCCCCAATCCTCGCGGAAGCACTCATTCCTAACCTTATCTTTTTTAGTCTTACCATATATCCATCTCAGCATCCTCATCTCTGCTACACATATTTTGTTAGCGTGTTCCTTTCGCACTGCCCAACACTCGGTGCCATATAATAAAGTAGGTCTCACTACTGTTCTATAAAACTTTCCTTTAAGTTTCACTGGTATACGACGATCGCAGAGGACTCTTGATGCACTTCTCCATTTTAGGCAGCCTACCCTAATCATGTGTGCCACATCGTCATATATCTCTCCATTCTCTTGGATGAAAAATCCTAAGTATCGAAAGCTACTACTCTTAGAAATATCTTGCCCATCAATTTGAATGATTACTATAATTATAATGCATAAACTAAGACTTACTCCTACTAATTTTAAAACCTTCAGACTCCAAAGCATGCCTCCAACTTTCTAGCTTAACATTTAAACCATCAATACTCTCATCAATTAAGACAATATCATCCACAAATAACATACACCAAGAGATATCATCATGCAAATGCTTTGTTACCTCATCTAGAACCAGAGCAAAGAGATACGGACTTAGGGCAGAACCTTGATGTAAACCTATAGTGACCGAAAATTCACAAGTCTCTCCAGCAATAGTTCTCACACTAGTAGTAGCACCATCGTACATATCCTGAATCAAGTCAACATATCCTTGAGAGACTCCCTTCTTTGTTAATGCCCACCAAATCAAGTCTCTCGGTACTCGATCATATGTCTTCTCCAAATCAAGAAAAACCATAAATAAATCTCTTCTCATCTCTCTATACTTCTCCATTAACTGTCGCAATAAGAAAATAGCTTCTGTAGTAGATCTACTAGGCATAAAACCAAATTGATTTTCTGATACAATAGTCATACATCGCATTCGATTCTCGATTACTCTTTCCAAAAGTTTCATAGTGTGACTCATAAGCTTATTCCGCGATAATTATTACAGTTTTGAATATCCCCTTTATTTTTATAGAAAGGAACTACAACACTTTTCCTCCATTCTTCTGGGATTCTTTGTTCCTTCAAAATTTTATTGAAAAATTTAGTTAACCATTTAATACGAATGTCTCTTAAGTCTTTCCACACTTCAATATATATGTCATTTGGTCCTAAGGCCTTGCCCAATTTCATTTTCTCAAAGTATCACCCACTTCTGACATCTTAATACGCTTGAAATACTGATAATTATCAATTTTGTTGACTCTTGGTTCTCTTCTAAAGAGACATCCTTAAAACAATCTTCATTAAGTAATTTCTGAAAATAATTATACTCTCTCTCTTTAACCTCTAGATCCTTAGCTAAAACCTTTTGATCTTCATCCTTAATGCAACGAACATGATCTAGATCTCTAGTCTTCCTTTCTCTTGATTTAGCAAGTTTAAATGTCTTTTTCCCCCTCTCGAGTTCCTAATTTATTATATAATTCTTCAAATGCCTTAGACTTAGCTTCACTAACTATTCTTTTAGCCCTCTTTTTAGCTATTTTATAAGCTTCTAAAGTTTGATTATTCTTGTTAGTTTGCCAAGCCTTAAAACAATCTCTTTTAACTCTAATGGTATTTTGAATTTCCTCATTCCACCACCAAGTCTCTCTTTCTACATTCTTTTTACCTTTAGATTTATTTACCAAAGAGTTGATTTGCAACATTCTTTATACAATTTGTGACATTATTCCACATTACATTAACTTCTTGATCTAAATTCCAAATATTTTCTTTTACTAGATGATTTTTAAATGTTTCCAAATTTTTACTTTTCAAATTCCACCACTTAATCTTAGAACAATTATTTATGATGGTTTTTATTTTAAATTTTGGAACACGAGCATCTATTACTAGTAACCTATGTTGTGGGGCTAAACTCTCTCCAGGAATAATTTTGCAATCTTTACACAAAACTCTATCAGCCTTTCTCATAAG
The DNA here is from genome assembly GCA_014218235.1 of Colocasia esculenta. Taxonomy (NCBI): domain Eukaryota; kingdom Viridiplantae; phylum Streptophyta; class Magnoliopsida; order Alismatales; family Araceae; genus Colocasia; species Colocasia esculenta. The sequence goes on along the minus strand of CM024764.1, from coordinate 49,707,234 downwards.
AAAATAATCAATTTGGCTCCTATGTGTTCCACTCTTGTATGTTATTAGGTGTTCGTCTTTCTTCTTGAAGAAGGTGTTGACAATTACTAAATCATAAGCCATAGCAAACTCAAGAATACTAGTACCCATGTCATTTCTCTCGCCAAAACCAAATCCTCCATGAATCCTCTCATATCCTCTATTACTTTCACCCACATGACCATTAGGATCCCCACCAATAAAAATTTTCTCTTCACTGGGGATATTTTGGATCAAACTATCAATAGCCTCCCAAAACTGCTTTTAATGCCCTCTTTTAAAGTCACTTGTGATGCATATGCGCTAACTACATTCAAAGTAACATCACCTACGATAAGTTTTATTAAGATAAGTCTATCCCCCAATCTATTAACTTCTACAACTTTCTCTTTTAAGTCTTTATTTATTATTATGACCACACCATTTCTAGAGTTACTAGTTCTTGTATGCCAAATTTTATAACCATCAATATCTTTAGCTTTAGATCCTTTCCACCTAGTTTCTTGTAGACAAGCTATGCTACCCTTCTATCCCTCATTAATTTGACCAACTCTAAACTCTTACCCGTTAAAGTTCCTATATTCCAAGTTGCTAGACAGATCCTATGTTTTTGGACTAACTTCTTTACCTTTGTTCGTCCACCCCACACGAGAACCTTGCCAATTTGACACCGCAATCGGGCGCCATCGCGGTGCATCGCTTATGGGGAACGCCCTAACTAGCCCTTGCTCACTTATCATTCCATCCGGGTTCCGATGAAACGCGTCGCTTTCAGGGGACGCCCTAGCATTAGCACAAATATTTATATCAGAATTCATGTTAAGGATTTGACATTATTGTACTGCTGGCTGTCAACCTAACGCAAACCCTCCTCCTTTCTCACCCGGGCTTGGGACCGACTACGGCGGAGTTCTTATTTACATATAATATCTTAAGTAAATAAAACTATAAATATAACATTTACTTAAATGATGTTCAGATATAAAGTATCATAATTATCGTTGCTCTTTATTGTAATAAGAACATATGTGCAACCAGGGTTTTGCAAGGCGAAGCGAATCGGCCCAATTCGCCCCGAATCGGATCGAATCAGGGCCATCCCGATTCGTGATTCGCTTGATACGCTCGAGCCAGCCACAGGTCGGTCGAATCGACCAGATCGGGTTTGATTCGATCCGACCCGATCCGATTTTCCGAATCCGTCACGATCCGATACGTCGATGCCCTTTAGTGTCAACCGACACCCTGCGAATCGAGACTGTGCAGTCCCGATTCGCAAGGTTGCTCTCCGGAAGCCCTTCTTGCCCCCATTTTTTCCCCTTTTCCCTCAAGGAAACCCCAGATCTACACTTCAGGACACCTAAGAAGACTTCCTACGTGGATTTGAAGGTGCTCAGAGGCGTTCTTGAGCTGTTTTCATCCCTCTCTTCACCCATTTCACTGTTTTCAAGGTATCCCACCATGTATCTTTCATGTTTTGATTTTTTTTGCTGATGTATAGGAAATATATTCATGGGAAATGATGTTGCAAGTGATTAGTGTTCACTTGCAACCATTTCTCCCTTGAATCTACAATATTTTCACATAGATTTGGCCATTTTCTTCAAATTTTGATTTTCTAAAATTATTTTAAAAAACAAAACAAAATTGCAACCTATGTGCATTTCATAGCAAAGCAACTTAGTGTTCACTTGCAACCATTTCTCCATGAATCTACAATTTTTCACATAGATTTGGTCATCTTCTTTAAATTTTGAATTTCTAAAATTATTTTAAAAAAACAAAAAACAAAAATTGCAACCTATGTGCATTTCATAGCAATGCAACTTACAACGTCTAATGTGTTGTTAGAAATTGTTTGCATGTGAAACCAACACAAAAAAAAAAATTCTGAAACTTAATGACTATTTCTTTTACGTAGATGGCACCGAAGAAGGGCAATAGTGAGGACATTGGGTGGCAGCATGGGACCGCATTGGGCAGTAGGCACAATTACAAGTGCAACTACTGCGGCCATACGGGACAAAGAGGTGGCGTCTCTCGCCTAAAGAAGCACCTTGCAGGTGAGCGGCTACCAAGGTACCATGATGTGCAAGGTTGTAAATCGATTCATGATTGAACACTTGAAGGGTGTTTGGGCCGAGACTGTAAGAAAGAGGGCGGACAGGGAGATGCAGGAGAGGATCATCTCAGAAAGGCAGTGAGATGAAGACGACGATGATGGCCAGAAATTTATGCAGAGTATGTGCCTGATCAACCTCTTAGGCGGACCAGAGAACAAACTAGGGTTGAGTCATGGGAAGCTGAGTAGAGAGGGAGTTTTGAGGTTGGCAGTGGTAGTGGAGGCAGTGGGTCCAGAGTTGGGGGCGAGGCGCAGTCCCGTCGATTTTCCAATGTGGGGGATTACTTCACTCATATTCCAGCCAAAGTCCCAGTCCCAGACCAACAACAAAGGCAGAGGAAGAGTGATGGACATTTATCCCCATCTTTACTGGACTCCTTATGCAGCACACTGTGTAGATTTGATGTTGAAAGAGATTGGCACATTGCAACCCGTGACGACGGTGGTGGAGGTTGGGCAGAAGATCACAAAGTACATCTATAATCATCATGTTGTTCTGGCATGGATAAGAGAGTCTACTGGTGGAGAGTTGTTGAGACCGGCCATCACACGTTTTGCAACTAACTTCATTGCCTTACAAAGTCTCCTGAAGCATAAAGACGGTCTAAAACGCATGTTTAGGACAGACAGATGGATGCAGAGCACTTTTGCAGGGACATCCGATAGTAAAGAGGATGAAGGGATCGTCTACAACGCTAATTTTTGGGACCGAGTCTTCAAGCTGGTGCAAATCATTGAACCTCTTTATGAGGTTTTGAGGGTGGTTGATGGGGATACAAGACCAACCATAGGGTTGGTTTATGTAAAAATTGAAGCTGCGAAGAAGAAGATCCGTGAGGTGTCCCCTCGCTATGCACACTTGGTCTTGGACGTTGTTGAGGATCAGTGGGACCGACAAATGAGTAGAGATCTACATATGGCGGGTCAGAAAATTTTACTTCAACTTCGTTTTGATTTTAGTACATGAATTCAATTTATTGTATACCCCCATTGCAGCTTACTATCTCCATCATGCTTACCATTATGCAATGGAGCTATCATACGATGATGACTTGACGGCCACTTTTACGCAAGTTGTTGAAAGACTGTCAAAGAGTGCATTGGATGCAGCAGATGCTATTGATCAGGCGAGCATTAATCTCCCTATATGATGTCAATTACAAGCTTAATTTTTTTGCTAATGGACTTCATTGCGGCAGATGAAGAGCATTCGAGAAGGGGTTGGGAGTTTTGCGGAGCCATCTGCCATTGCGGGTCGGGACCGCATTGACGGGGGTAATGTGCTTTCCCTTTCATTTTTGGATATTAGTAACCCAACGATTGACTAATTGAGTATCACTAATTTTTTTGCAGCTGATTGGTGGTTCAACTTTAGACACTCGACACCCATATTGAGGAAAATTGCAGTGAAGATCCTGTCACAGACCTCCTCCTCCTCCAGTGGGTGTGAGAGAAACTGGAGCACCTTTGCATTGATACCACCAAAGTTCAGAACAGATTGTCACATAGGCGCTTGGACAATTTGGTGTATGTGCACTACAATATGAGGTTGAGGGTGAAACATCTAACAGATGATCCAAAGCGGGGGGAGGTGGAATATGATCCAGTTGACATTGGGTTGCTATGAGATGATAAAGACCCAATGGTTGCATGGGTTGCACGAGCGACTACAGAGTGGGGAGAGTAGGAGTTAGATGAGAAGGCAGATGATGCTGAAGATCCACCTCGTCCAAACACATTTTTAGCTAAGGCTATAGAAGCTGCAAAAGAGGAGGGAGAACATGGAGATGTGGGAGGAGGGAGACAACCACATTCTTCTCAAATTCGGACCGAAGAAGATGATGAGGTGGATCTTCTTGGCGACTTACGAATGGAACGTGCCATGCCTTCTACAGGTGAGACAGTAGTTATCATTTGTTAAACATATTCATTCAATATTTTGTGTTTGTCCATACCTTAATTTGTAATGTTAGGGACTATTACAGGTGGTGCAAACCTTGATGATGATGTGGACTTTGAAAAATTGATGCTAGGCCCTGCAGCCCGCTCACAGCCTATGAGAGAAGCACCTATAATTGCTTCCTCACAACCAAGAAGGAAGGGGTCATATATGCAATCTGCTGCTCCATCCCAAGCTGCGAAAGGAAAGGCGGTGGCAACATCCCAACCTGCGAAAGGAAAGGGGAAGAACAAAGGTCAAGCATGTGGCCCAGCCAAAGGCATTGTCATACGAGAGCCACCTGCATCAGCACAAAAGAAGAAGAGTTGGTTCTCCTGGGGATCCAAGAAAGGGAAAAAAATGGCTGCCCCTATTGAAGATCCACTTGATATTGCAGATTTAGAAACCTTGGATCCAAATGCAGAAGAAACACCTTCCGAGGATTCGTCCGATTACCTAGCAGCTGCTCCCATGACTCCATGACTACTGGTTCACTGGGTGGGTCTGTAGGGGGAGGTGATGGAGATGGGGGAGGGGGCGGAGGTGAGAGTGGACAAGGCGGTGGCAGCGGTGGTGGGATGGTATTCACAGCGGAGCAGCGCTATGGTGACCATTACATCCAAGATGTCGATCATGGCGCCCTAGTGCAGTACAATAGAAGGCGGAAGTTTGTGAAAGATGGTCGTGCCAAAGGTTCAACAATGGACAGTGATAGCTATAACACTATGATATCTGATTTTGAGAGAATGAGCACACACGAGTCTGTGGGATCGTATGGGGGCCATAGTTATTAGCCAGAGTCATCCGACACAGGCTACTCCAGTGGCTACACCAGGACATGCTACCCTGCACCATATTTTTATCCACCTTCATCTATTCCTGTTCATGTTCCTGTTCAGATTTATGCTCCTTTAGAGGATGTACAAATGGCGAGTCTGAGGGTAATTCGTTCTGGCTGCGAGATGTGGGACCACTATGTGAGGGAGTTTCGGACTAGATACAACACCATGATGACTTGGGATGAGTTTCGTACCTTTGTGTCTCAAACCAAAAGTTATCATCTTATTGGGGAGCTACCCTCAGATTTAGATGAGTCTGTCCACCCCCAGTGGGGTACATATGATCCATATCAGCAGGGATATTGGGGGTACTAGACTCATTGTATTTTGTATTTGGATTTGAGTTTGATGTTTCTAGTTTGTACGAGTCTCATTGTATTTTCCATTTAGAATTGAGTTTCATGTTTCATGTTTATACTTTGTACTCATTTCTATTAAAATTGATTGAAAATGGATGTTTGTGTAGCATTACATGACATAAATATCATCAGTTATACATGAAATTCTTCAAAGGAGGCTTTAAACAGAGAATCATCCGAAGAAACATCAAATCCAAGCGAATCTGGCCACACCTGGGGCAGAACCATGGGTGCTTAGCCGGATCCACCTGAATTGGCCCGATTCGATCTGATTCGGGCCAAATCGGATCGAATCAGGGCAAATCCGATTCGCCCCGAATCGGCGCTCCAGCAAACCTTGTGTGCAACTAGACTATGGATATACCCAAAATGTTCAATTATTATATGTTTTTTAAAAAAAAATCTCTGATTTTTTCTTCATTTTCACAACTTTTCTTCATTTTTTAACATGGTCGATCCTGGATCGGCCAGATTCCCATGGAATTGGACGGATCCTGCGATCCGACCCAACTCAGGGTCGGCTGGGTCTGATCCAGCACTCTGATCCGACTTTGCCTTCAATGATTCCAGTCTGATCTCCTTACTTATTTACTTGAATATCATTTAAGTAAATGTTTCATTTACTTATAAGATATTACATATAAATAAGAAAGTACCTCCCATTTAAATCTAATAAAAATATATAAAAAATTATATCTCTTACCAATAAAAAGTCAACTCTCCTATCCAAGAAAAAAATCGCGATTTTGATGATTCCATCAAAATAGCGACTTTTTAATCTCTCATATTTTAGCTTATTTAAAAATTTTATAATTCAAATAAACCTAATAGAATACTAAAAATCCAAAGTCCAGTTAGAGATTTTTAGTATTCTATTAGGTTTATTTGAATTATAAAATTTTTAAATAGGCCAAAATATGAGAGATTAGAAAGTCGCTATTTTGATGGAATCACCAAAATCGTGATTTTCTTTTTGGATGACAGAGTTGACATTTTATTGGTAAGGAATATAATTTTTCTGATATTTTTATTGGATTCAAATGGAGGTACTTTCTTATTTACATGTAATATCTTAAGTAAATAAAACTACAAATTCTAACATTTACTTAAATGATATTCAGGTAAATAATACACAAAATATTTAATATTTTATGTGTTTCTTGTGTTATTATAGTAGCAATAATACACAAAGTCTTTAATTTCATGTTTCATATACTATAAATGCATGTATGATTAATTTTTAATGCAAATGTTAGTTCTTTCAACTTATCAGATTTTTCTAATTTTTCTGAATTTTCTTCAATTTATTAAGAAAAAAAACCTTTTTTTAGTCTGGTCGTTTCAGGATCGGCCAGACTTCCCTTGGATCCGTCGGATCTCCCAATCCGATCCCGATCTAGATCGAACATTAGCGATCCCGATCCAATTTTGATCCTGCCTTCCATAGCCGAAACGGCCCAAATTGGGTGGGGTCGACTGATCTGGCTCATTCCAGTCGATCCCAACCGATCATAGCTTATTCCAGTCTAATCCTTGCAAGATCAGGTCAATCCAACCTTTGAAATTGAACTTCGAATTTTGATTGGCCGAATCAGCCAATCCTGACCGATTCCACCTGATCCGCCTGAAATTTGTCCAATCCCAGCCCTTAGTTTACCCCTTGGAATCAGATCGCTGGGCAGTCCCAATGGAAATTGGCCAATCCTGATCAGGCTGATCAGCCATGGAAAAAGTGATCAGATCGGCCCAGGGTCCCGATCCAGATCGGTTGGTCCGCTAGGAGTCCTAGATTGGTCAGATTAAAAATGTTTTTTGCAAAATCAGACAAAAAAATCATGTAAATTCAGAAGAAGAAAAAAATATTAGGAAAATGTCTTTTATATATTTATGATATATCTAATCATACAGATACTGAGAAAAGTTTACACGTTCATATATATATACACACAATATTCATGTAATCATATACATATATACATAAGGAATCTCTCTCTGAGTCCGTTACACTCCTTTTAAAGGGTAGTTCGAGTGCTAGTATTAGGCACTGGTCTTAATGTAAGCCCTCCAACGATTGGTATTACCGGAAACTGCTTTGCTTTACATATCATATCAATGTACAAACACAATTAATATGTATATCCTTATAAATGTATATACTATTCATATATCACAATGTAGATTGTGACAAGTGTTGGAGTATGGAGCTTAAGACCCTAAATTCTCCAATGTGCGGGTACGCACACTTTGTATAGTATATATATCATATTAATAAACACTTTATGCATATATATATATATATGTGTGTGTTAATGTACAAACAACCCTATATTATTGTAAATATAATAATAATATGGACATATATATAGTTAATATGTAGTTAATATATATATATATATATATATAATTTGTGTTGCAGAATTAGAGGCCGATCTGGACCAATTCGGTCCAATTCCAGCCGAATTTCACTGATCCAAAGGGCTTCCCCCTTGGAATCGGATCGGTGATCCGATACAAAATCGGCTGATCCCGATCCGGATTGGCCGATTCTGCATTCCATGGGATCAGCCGATTCTGCCTTCCATGGCAGCAGTGGCAGACGCACCTGTGGAAAACTGGAAACCCTAGATGGGGGTCACTGGATTGAGAGACAGGGAAATGTGACTTTTTGTGTGGGTGGGTAGGTTGGGGGGTGGGGGCGCTATTGGGGTGAGCGCTGGGGGGTTTTAAGTTATAGATTTTGTTAAGTTATTGGGTGGGTATTACCAGGTTCACTTTGGGTCTTAATTCAGCCAGGTGGACCAAAGTGCCAGGCAGGCCAAGGCGCCACCTTGGGCGCGCCTTATTGGGCCCCCAGAAGGTGGGCCTGTGTCTTAAGGTTGTATGGTAAAACTATGGACAAGATGAAGACCCTTGGTCCATATGCTTACCAGTTTTACTTTGGGCAACATGGAAGGTATGGTATATTAGAACTTTCAGAGGAGATTTCAGACAGCTAGTTGATGAGATTAAAAGTTGTATTCACTTCATATATAAATTGCATTCTTGCAGATCTGGCAGCACTTGTGAGGAATCATTATTGCTGAGGGAAAATCTACATTTGGACAAGATTTATTCAGTCATTGTTTGGGGAAGGACTGTCATCTTCATGGAGTCCTTTCATTTGTTTTCACCTTTCTTTTCCTCCTCTTTCCCCCCATATGCACTCTCTATTTCACAATGAATTGTGGCCATCGGAAACATTCCAAAAGCCAGACCCAAATTTGAAAATTCATCTGTCAATTTATGGAAGAAATTGATGTACAAGAGCAGAAATACATTGAATACGTACGCATACTTAATTCCCACAGTCAAGGGCAAGCATAAACATTAGAATTAGTAAAAGCAAATTCTCACTTACAATCTTTAGTTTGGTATTGCCAAAGATATAAAAGAATGTAACATTAAAAATACCTGTAAAGCTACTTAGAAGAAGAAAACCAGAACAATCGGTTCAAGTGTTGATTCACAATGTTTCTTTTTTTTTTAATTCTAAAGTTATGCTTTATGCAAACAGAAAATAGAAGCAGGTGTCCAAAGTAAAAGAGATCCTACCATGGTACAGAAATAGAATCCAACTGTAGTAAAGTAGAATGACAGCATTCGAAAGAAGTCAAACAGCTGTCCAAGTCTGTAGACATCCCTACTGAGAACTTGTTCACCATTACCACCGGCTACTTTGCCCTCAAATAATGCAATCTGATTTAATCCAACATCTCTTCCCTTGCCAACCTGTTGATGTGACACAGAAAGAAAAATTCATGTTTGGAGAAACCAAATAAAGTCCTACGTTAGTCTTGTAGCTTTGTTACCTGGATGTATTCATGATGTGTAACATTGCCTTGACGCAGAGTTGAATTGAAACCTGTAAATAACTTTATCTATCAGAAAAAAAAAAACCAAGTGATATTCAAGCATTCATCCTTTAGTAACAAATTAGAAGCATGCATGCTACATTTGGCGAAGTTCTCACTAGGGTCACCACCATCACGGGCAAGACAATCATCAATATGTAGATAATATCAAGTAATATCATATCAAATCTCGGTTTTATCTTGAAGGGGTTGGAGAGAAGAGATATCAGAGAGATCTTGGAAAAATCTTGGGAGACTAGTAATGGCAACAAAGACTATATGAAGCTTATATTTTCTAGTGAAATTTTGTAATGCCATTCGTTTGCCTCACCATGAGAAAAATTACCACAATAACAATAAAAACAATATAAGAAGACTTAAGAAAATGTGTCTTGGACATTTCGGATATCGGCAAGTAGGAGAGAGGATCTCGAGAGATTAACCACCAGGATATTATTTTGTTTAACATGTTCGATACCATTTGTTGGAAATTGTGCAATAGTCCCACATTGGCTTTTGGGTTAAGGTTGTTGTTTATGACCTTGGGCTTGTGAATCTTAACACCACCGGTTTTGTCATTTTAACATGGTATCAGAGTGGTTTTATAATTTTGTATTCATGGAGACTAATTCGACATGGAAAATATTTAAACAAGAACACGATCATTTAACAATTTTATCTCTATAGAGACTAACTCGATATGGAGATATGAACGTGTATTTTAATTTTAAAACCCCTCATGGAGACTAACTCAACATGAGGGGGATTTACAAGAGCTTTTGTTGTCGGAGAGGGGCGACCTTGCCTTGCTGGGGGTGGGTACTTTCGCGCCGAACACGAGCAGAATCTTCCCCAATAAGCTACTTTGTTTTTTCGAAAAAGAGAGTCCCTGTTGCCATCAGGCTACATGGATATTTATAGGGGTTTTCCCCCTTTACATCGGAAGAGGATAGAGAGATAACCGAGGGAGGTCCCCAGTTAAGGAAGAGAGAGACATAACCGGGGGGAGGTCCCCCCGGTTATGAAGAGAGAGAGGCATAACCGGGGGAGATCCCCCCGGTTATGAGGAGAGAGACATGACCGAGGGGGAGGTCCCCCCGGTTAAGGAAGGAGGGAGTCCCTCCGGTTAAGGGGCTTCTCCTTCATTTCTTTAATGGCCCCAATGGCCAATTTTGGGTCCAACCGGTATATATATATATATATATATATATATATATATTACATATATCATATTTGAGACATTTATATTGATTAAATACATATATGTAATATATCATATTATAATGTATAATATATATTACGAATATGATATAATATTATATATATACATGACATATAATATTATATATATAAAGGGTGAATCGGCCGATGCGGGTGAATCAGGAATCAGGTTTCCTCTGATTCGCACCGATTCGGGGGAATCGGGCCGATTCACCCCGATTCGGCAAACCATGCTTTCTACATGAAAATACTAATTTAGTTGAAAACCTTTTAGACCATACAATGTTGCGCCCCTGCCCCTCCACCAGTGAGCATTTCTGTGCATGATCTGACTGAGAAATTAACATTTTTTCCCATCTCCACACTCTTTGGTTTTCTTGCTGAAGTGCTATATTGACCTGGATGAGTATGGACTGCAGTAGGAGGTATTCCATTGCTTCAAACTCTGAGATCTCTTCTAAGATGAAGTACGCAGCTGTTCCCACCCTCTGTAGACAAACTTGACATATTCCCTCGTGAACAGTGAAAGCTTATAAACATTCTCAATCATCTTGGCCATTGGAGTAGATGAACACCAAAGATCCTCCCAAAAAGGAAATGTTCCAATTCCCTCTACTCTTGAAGTACTAGATCCTAACAATCCTTTTCCAAATTGTTATGAGATCATCTCCCATTGTACAGAACCATTTCACCATCACAACTTGATTGAAGTCTTCCAAAGGAATTAGCCCAAGACCACCTTGGGTCTTCTAATAAGATGAATGCCCTCCTGGAACCCTTACCACCGGCCTAAGAGAAGGAATTTCTATTACTGAATTGGCTGTATCATTGTTCTTGGAATCTTCGCAATGGCAGCATAAATGCATAATAGTTGGCAAGAAGAGACAAGACAACTTTATACAGCACCACCTATCTCCGACGGAGAGGAGTTTGGCTTTCCACCCTTCAAGTCTATTATTGCCAAACCTTTTGATAAGAGAGTCCCAATCCCATTCACCTTGACTACCCCAACAGGGAGGGGAAATCCAAAGTATTTGATGGGAAAATTGGAGCTTCTGTACCCTACGAAGTTACCTATCTCCTGCACACATTGCTTCTCCATCACCACTTGTACAACCTCCAATTTCTCAAAATCGATTCTTAATTCTCTGATGCATTCCACGAGGGTCAACTTTTGCTTGTTGCCAGCAGTGAATCTAAAGGTTTCATCGGCAAATTGAAGGTGTGATCAACATTATACCTCTTCCAACCCAACTCCAAACTCCATCCACAAAACCCTCATTCATTGCTCCAAACCATGATGTTCTAGAAACCTGCCCAACAAGGAGGAATATGAGCGGCAAAATAGGAACCCCCTATCTCAAACTCTGAGGGCCCATTCCATCTGATCCCAATTCATCTACAAGCTTATGAATAACCCTCTTCAGCCTTTCTCTCACCATTTTGGTGATTACCTTGTACCACCCTTGGAGAATACTTATGGGTTTATACTCAATCACTCTATCAGCACCTTCCCTCTTAGGAATGAACATCAGATTGAGGGGTCCATCTTCAAATTCTTTGACCACCTTAAGCAGATCCTCTTTGATAACTTCCCTGAACTGTTGATAGAATCCTAAAGAAAACCCATTTATTAGGATTCATAGAGAAGATAGGTGTTCTAACCTCCTCCTCCTAAAATGGTTGAGTAAAGTTATCGGCCTCATCTTCTCGGAGATCTTGGATCTCCACAACATGTCTTCAGCAAGTAAATCAGTAAAGAATTTAATGAAAACCTCCTTTGCCCCTTCCACAATGGATTGACCCACTTGGATTCGATCAATTCTAGCCAACCTTTTTCCTTGCACAAGCAGATGCATGAAATCAGGAAGTATTCCTATCACCCTCTAATGCTCTTTGGCCCTTTTGTCTCCAATTAGCTTATCCCTCTTAAGCAAATCATTGTATTCTTTCCACCAAGACTTAATAGTTTCCAAGCATTCCATCTGGTTAGATTTTGACTCTAATTGATTAATGTTTTGCAACAAAGATTGTCTAATAACTGACGAATCTCCAAATTCCCTGGTCGCTTGCTTCTGCATACAACATCTCACCCACTTCAGTTTATTGGCAAACTGTAAACACGAGTGACTAGCTGTTGGTGCTTCATTCCACCATTTTGCAACAAGGTCATTGAAGCCTTCACAAGTTCTCCAAGCTTGACATCTCTTCTAGCATTCTTGTTCACCACCGTACACATCTGGATAGGAATATTATCTGACATTGATCTGTTTTGCCCAGCAACTGAGAAGATGGGCATACTTTTAATCAATCAGCAGATATAAAGACTATCCAATTTAGGTTGAATTGAATTATTCTAAGTATTATACCAATTGAACCTTCTATTAGACAAGAATTCCATCAGTGAACATTCGGAGATCCACCTCCTGAAGGCCTCCTTGTTGCTTGTCCATCTCTAACTATTAAACCTTTCTCATAGGCATCTCTGGTAGTTAAAATCACAATTCATCAAGAATCCACCAAGCTCCTGAAATTCTGGCATTAATATCATACAACTCTGGTTTCATTAGAACCCTTTTTGTTCATCATTTGCCCATAAACCATTGTCACCCAAAACTGAGTTTTATCCTTCAAGCAGCTTAAGTATACCATTGTGCCAAACATGTCCCAAGAGCTTATTATCTGACACAGACAATAAGCTGCCCATTTATGCGCATCTGCATTTAGGACTGCACAACCACAAAAGCCTATCCCTCCACAACCCTTACCAGCTGGTCATTTATGCTGCTGATCTTGGTCTCTTGCAAGTAGACAATGTCAATTTCATTAATAACAAGGTCCTTAATAGCTCGGGCTCTGGTGTCACTGTTAAGGCCCCTTATTATCTAAATGGGGATCTTAACTTGGCACCTTCAGTCTTCCCACCTCCACCATCCGCTCCTTGTCCTCTCATTTTCTCTTTGAAATACATACAATCAGATCTTTTTGTTAACCAGGTTGCAAGCCCAGAGAGGGGGGGGAATGGATTGCTAAAATATATCTTAAAATTTTCCTATTAAAAATAACTTTAAACAAAAACACTAAACGCAAATGTTAGAGCTAGTGAGCAGGGGAAATAAGATAAAAACAATCACACAAAACGCACAAGGATTTTTATTCTGGTTCGGACCTCCTATCACCAGGAGTCCTACATCCAGTCCCCAAGAAACTACTTGAGATTCCACTACCAAGGGTACAGTCTCCCTTATAGACACTTACACCACCAGACGCAAGCTAGTCTTCTCTTCAACCCCGAAGAGACAGTACAACCACCTATAGCAACAGGTCTTCCCTTCAACAAGGGGAACAAAACACCTACCCACAGTAGGTCTTCTCTTCGCATAGGAAGAAGAACACTCTTAAAAAAGGAGTTGGAAGGAACGGCCCCTAGATCAAGCTTATACAGCAAGCCTTGCTTGATCTGAGGCACGAACTGAGAAGAAGAAGAATAGAAACTATGATGCTATCCTCTCAGAACAACAGACTCTCAAAGAAAGAAAGAAGTGAAGCTTCAGGAGAACTTGGAGCAGATAGACGTGGAGTGAGGGCGCACTGCTCTTCTTAATGGTGGTGAAGATCTCTGTGTGTATGCGTGTATAGTTCTGTAGATGCTTTCTTCTTCACAGCCATTGTTTTCTTAAAGGCATTTCTGCTAGCCGTTGAGATAACCGTTGAAGCAGTCATTGTCTCTCATTTCTTGATGCTCGTTTCCATGCAGTCGCAGGAGGTCTTATGTTGTAGAAACATGTGACTACCGGAAACCTACAGGCATTAAATGCTAAAAGAGATGTGTTCAGTCAACGAAAAAGGTGTTATATAGAAATAGATATGTCCATTCTGTCACCATATAAAGCATGAGAAGACTTGTTATAAGAATGGCAAACCATAAAGCACTTTCTGCAAGAGAGCTATGTCCCGTGACTAACTAAGCCATAGACAGATATGTTCCTTTATGTTCACACGTAAAGTGTTAGAAGACTTAGCATGAAAATAGTAGTCAGTCAAAAAGTCATACTGTATGGGAACTATATCCAGCAATAGACTATGCATGTGAAGAAAATTTTGAATGCTTATGTATAAGAGATATTCAACAGACGGCGAGAGATTTGAATTTCACACATTCAAATGCTAAGGACATTTAAAACAAGTCTGTGAATACTTTAATTATTTTATCAAAGATGTTTTCAAAAAGTTCCTTAATCAGAAGATATGCAATGATTAAATATTTTCTTCAAGGATAATAGCTTGAATAAAATGATATTGAAAACAACGGTCATCAATAAAGTTTATTAATAATCTTTCTTGATCAACAAAATAAGGATGTTCGTTATGACAAAGATGATCAGGGTATTAATGATAATTTATGTAGAACAGTCAATATGCAAGAAACAGTCATTGTTCAAAGAGTAATCGATGTTCAAAAAGGTAATCGATGTGAAACATTAACTATAGAGACTTTGACTTCTTGGGAGTCGGAGTAGGACTGGCTTCGACTTCTTGGAAGTCGGAGTAGGATTGACTTCGACTTCTTGGGAGTGGGAGTAGGACTGGTTACTTCGATTGGTCAAAATACAACGCAAACGATCGAAGTGGAACTTCACATATGAAGAAGTGTAACTTCGTATACGACGAAGTGGAACTTCGTATAAAACAGTTCAACTTATTTCAGAACATATGCTAGACCAACATTACCATAACACTGTATTATTGCGTTTCTCTGATTACTAAACTAGGCTGCCCAGAAAACATCATATGCATTTTGCTGTGAACTCTGCTTACTTGCTCTAATTATCTATCAATTGACTTAAAAACATGCTCTGCTTACTTACCCTCTACTCAGTTAACTGTAATTCTCTAGACTCTGCATAACAAATTTCTGAACTTTTTCATTCTACTTAGCTAATTCTTAACTGATTCATTCTGACTTTCAAATCATCTCTGAGCACACACTTGTCGAGATCTACTTTCACTTACATAGACCATTTGCACTAAAAGAAACATTTCTTCGCTCAATTCCTTTAACTCATAACTGTAACATTATTTTACCTTGCAAATATCATTTTCTGGAGTACTGGCAGTCTTAGAATACCACCCAAGGTTTGCCATATCGGATCTCGGCTTCGTCTCGAGAGGGTCAAAGAGAAGAGATCTCGAAGAGATCTCGGTAAGATCTCGGGAGATCAGAATAACATAAAAGTGTGGATCACATAGGTTCACATAGATAATTCCTTAAGGAATATAGATAATTGCATACATTCTCAAGTCTCAACCATAGATGACATAGGTTCACATATATCATACAACAAGAGTCTGGGAATTGAAATTCAGGATGTGCATTTTCATTTTTCTCTCCGTAGGATTTTACTTTAAGCATAAAAATATTTAATTCATGACATGAGAACCCATGGCAAATGTAACGTCGCGTGCTTTTCGGATCCTTATGGATCATGTGTGTAATGGTTGTGAAGGCCATTGTGAGGCCAATGTGGTTTGGTCGTGTGGTGTGTGCAGGTGTGGTGCAGGTTTGGTCCTGAGATAAAATAGGACCTGCTGCAGTTGAGTAGGGGTTGACGGCCAGGTGTGGTCGTTGACTGACTGGCGTCTATGTATATTGACGTTTACTATATGAACTTGGCGACAAGGGATATGGACGTCTAACCTTGGCGGTCTGATTGGCGACAGCCTTGTTGACGCCAACCTGTGCGACCTGCAGAATATAGATCTGCCCGAGGACAGTTTCCTCAGCTCATTCTCCCTCTCCCTTGCCCTGTTTTCATGCCCCTTGCTTCCCCACTACTTCCAATAGTTGTACAAGGTTAATTGGAGGATCGTGGAACGTGAGGTGGTGACGAATCGGCCAAGGAAACACCGGACCGTGGTGTAATTGTCGTAGGAGCTCGCGGAGGGTTCGGTGTGGATCGGGAGAATTTAGGAGGTTTAAGCGCGTATTAAGCTAGTGAACATGGATGGCAGGGTCGGGTCGGCTGGGTGAGTCGGACCCAGCCGACCCCGACTCGGGTCGGGTCGGGTCGGTGGAGCCGGCCGACTCCAATGGAGTCTGGCCGACCCTGGGTCGGCCAGAGTAAAAAATTATTTAAAAAATGAAAAAAATCAGAAAAAATCAGAAAAAATCAGAAAAAATCAGGAAAAATCCCTAAAATTTACAGAAAATTACCTAGACACATACAACATTCATTGAAATCAAACACATTGAAATTTAAATCTTATCATGTTCATGTACCATGAAGAACAATAACAATGACTAAAGACATAATCATTAATGTTCATACATTGCAAAAATTAAAATGTACAAGTTGATAACATGAAATAAATAAAAATACCTTCTCAATTTGACATTTCTGAACCTCATCCTCTACCTCATGAGATTGAATAGGTGGCACATACTCATGTCCTCCATACTGTGTATATCCAAAGCCAAAAAAAGAATTTGCAATATCTTGGAATCCTCTTTGGATGCCTCGCGGTGTTGTTGCTTGTTGACTTGAACTTTCTCCTGAGTGTCCCGGAGGGAAGAAACTACCATATCCAGTAGTTTGAATATTGCCCAAATAACTAGGCCCACTACTAGAGCTGATGTCTGAATATGGCAATTTTGGGGGACTAAAAAAGGGTGGATATGAAGCCCCGTATCCCCAATCATGCCCTGCTTGCCTTTGTTGGCCTTCATATCCCCCGTGCTGCTGTTGTGCTTCCCCTTGGCTTCCTTGTTGTTGTTGGGGTGGTTGTGAATAATCTTCATATCCTGACATAATACCCCCAAGCCCATAACCTCCCGTGGCTCCAATACCTGCAGCAGCACCATCATCATCATCAGGTGATTGGGTGGAGTCATCACTCCCCACTGTTTTTTCTTTTTCTTTTGTACTCTTCTTTTTGCGACGTTCATAATGTAATTTCTCTGCCTCATATAATCTAGCCAAATGAGATGGCAGGGGTGGAGCCTCAGAAAATGGCTGCCCATATGTGTCTCTGCCTCAGGAGAGTCCTCTTCACCTTCTTGTGATTTTCTTCTTGGTTCTTCTGTTCTTCTTTCTTTGTTTGGCTTTGCTTTCTTCTTGCCTTTGTCTTCTTTCTTTGGGCTCTAACTGGGAGGTAGATCTTCTCTCATTCTGGCTGAGATGAAGAAATACTAGTATCATGTACGGTGGAAGATCTTCTCAATTCTGGCCTCTCAGCTCTCTCAGGTACATGCTCTTCTAATAAAACATCTCCTTCACATGCTTGAACTAGCCGATCATCAGGATGAAAATCAGCTAGCTCTCCCTCAGCTCTCGTCTCCACCCAAGCATGTAAAGGGTGTTCCTCATTTAGCAACTCATCAACATCTATCTCAGGAACCACCTCCTCAAATGGTCTACCAGCTAGCTGCATGAATCTCTGTCTTTCTATCTTTTGCCTTTCTTCTTTTTGCTTCACCCTTAAACGCATATTATAATGACAGTAAACCAACTTCTCTAGCCTATCCACACCCAGCCTATTGCGGATTTTTGTGTGAATAAGGCTGAATGTACTCCAATTCCTTTCACATGGGCTAGAAGAAGTGGTTTGACTTAATACTCTCACTGCAACATACGCTAAGGGATTTGTCCCAGCTTGGTGATAATTGACTTGGATCCACCATTCAGCTGTTACAATAAAATAACCGAACATTAATCATTATAAGGATGGTGAAAGAATATATTTATGATTTTAGGCAAACACCCAAACATGTAAAACCACCTGGACTGAGTCTTCCAGCTGCATATTTCATGTCATATGCTCCGTATATGCCAACTTTCATCTTATATCTCTCCACCTAGAAAATGGAAGACATGAGTCACATGACATATGTCATGTCAAATGATAAAATACATACATATGCAAAGTAAAATATACTATCCTACCTCTGCCACTGCGTCTAATCTCTCATTCATGCTCCTTGCAATGCGAGTGATGACATTCATGGTGCCTCTCATCACTTCTCCGTCATTGTGCACATCATCTTTATATTGAATCTAGGGTTGAAAAAATACCCTGCATATGATAAAAGGTTTAAGTATGGTATCATAAAATAATTCAGCAAGTAATTACAATAAATAAATTACCTGCTGCATGAAGATCATGGTGGAGAGTCATCTCCCATCGCTTGTCTATGATGGCCCACCATTTTCTGTATGCTTTAGGATTCCTTTCCCTCAACTTTTCCTTTGCCTTGTCCATTGCCTCGTACAAATATCCCATATTTTTGTCGTCACCATCAACCATTCTAAGGATAAGTACCAAAGGCTCTATTACTTTGAGGTAGTAGGAAACCTTCTCCCAAAACCGTGCATTGCTAATCAAGTCTTGGACCATGAGTGCAACATCTTTACTATCAGGCCGTAGAGTGTCTACATGCTGCAAAAATTCTGCAGAATTAATCAATTGGGCCAATTGATGCCTATATTTCATTAGGCTCTCCAAAGAAATAAAATTGGATGCAAATCTGGTGGGACCAGCACGAAGGAGATCTCTCCCATCTGTGTACTTCCTCATCATATTCAAAATCCTGTTGTGACTATAAATAAAGGAAGTTATCATCTGAGCATCATCAATGATACCATGAATATGAGAATCTTTGCCTATGTCCTCCATCATTAAATCAATGCAATGTGCTGCACATGGAACCCAATAGAGATGGTGTCTCTTTTCCATTAACAACCTACCCGCAGCCTTGTAGCTCGTTCATTATCAGTCACAACCTGTACAACGTGCTCTTCACCCACTTCCTCCACAACTGCATCCATAAGTTTAAACAAATATTCTGCATTCTTGATTTTGTTAGATGCATCAACAGATTTAAAGAAAATAGACCCTTCGCAGCAATACACAAGAAAATTTATCATGGATTTTCTTGTGGTCCCTGTCCAACCATCACACATAATGGTGCAACCACGTTCTTTCCAAATATTTTTGAAGCTACTCACCCATGTTTTCAACTCCTCATATTCATCATCAAGCCCAGCATCATAAATATACTTCCTTGTAGGAGCCTTAATACCAGGCCCAGCTTCCGCAATTGCATCCAACATACTCTGAAAATATGGGCTCTCTGCCGTATGTGCTGGGACACCTGCATGTAAAAACCATTTGACAATGCCTTTGATTGCACCCTTCGCTGCCTTTGCAGTGGATTTCACTCCTTTCAATGCCTGCTTGATTCCTGGTTGTTTTACAGACCTTGATCTATACAAATATGCATCCATAGGACCCTGTGTACTCCTAGGAAGAGATGTCCTAGAGTCATCTCTAGACACATGTGCACCTGATGTGCCTAAACCCCTTCGTCTCTCATCTTCCTCCGCATAAGAACGGCGACTAGCACGTGCCGCTGCAGTAAACTCAGGATCAGGATCATCATCATCATCATCATCATCATCCACAGGAATTGGTAGATCATAATCTCTACGAATCTGTCTCCCAGAAAGCTCATCTTGAAGTTCTTGTTGCTGCTGAGTTGTCAATATTTTTCTGCTTTCTTCCCCTTCAGATATGCTATTATTTCATTTCTCACTTCCATTGGACAATTCGGACATTTTGAAACATTCCCAGCAATCCCAGCAAGATGTTGTTTAAGGCGATAAATGCCTCCAAACATCTCCTTTCTACACCAATTACATTTCACTTTTCTCTTAGATGCATCAAGGAGAGTACCATGAGCCCAACCAGGATCAATGGCCTGCTCCACCTCTTGCTCTTCATGTTCATGATGTGCCATATTCCTGTGTAAGAATGCAATTAAATTGCACGTTAATTACACATAATCCCTAATTTTTAAACCCTATTTAGGGTTTAATTTGGGAATTTATGGAAAAAATATCATAGACTATAAATATTGTACATACAAAACTCTAATCAACTCAAATGACCACATTGAACACTCAATTACACATTTATTATATTAATGACCTACAATTCTTATTTTTTAAACCCCTAATTAAGGTTTAAGTTGAGAATTAAAAAAAAACAGATCATGCAATGTTCATACAAAACTCTAATCAAGTAAAATAACTATATTGGACACTCAATTACATAATAATTACATTAAAGACCTAAAATCCCTAAATTTTAAACCCCTAATTAGGGTCATTTGGGGATTTTCAGGAAAAACAGTTAATGTAATGCAATTAAGTCTACCAACAAACTCTAATCAACTAAAATAGTTCTATTAATCACTCAATTGCACATTAATTTCATTCATGACACAAATCCCTAATTTTTATACCCTAATTAGGGCTAAATTTGGAGATTTAAGAGAATGAAGTCATAAACATGTTAAATATGCTATAGATCTACAGATCTATAGCCTATTTACCATTTCCTATTTTTTCAGATTTTTAAAAAAAAAATAAAAAATCTCACCTCACAGAAGAGAGAGAAGAGAACAGAGAGAGAGGAAGGGCGCCGGCGGCTGCTTGCAGTGGCGCCGGCGGCGGCGGCCGACGGCGAGCCTCCCGGAGCTCCGGCGACGGCGGCGGCGGCGAGGGAGGCGCTCCGGCGGGGGGAGGGGCAGGGGCTGGAAGGGGGCTGGGAAGGGAGGTCCCGGACTGCGCAGACTGCGCAGTCCCGGGACGGGATCCCTCCTTAAAGGGGGATCCGCGGGGTCGGGCGGGTCGGGGTAGTCGGGACGCGGAGTCGCCCGACCCCGGCGGATCCGGCCCGCCTACCGGGAATCCGCGGATCCCGGCCACTTCCCGCGCCAACTCGGGTCGCCGGGCGCCGACCCGACCCCGACCCGCCGACCCCGACCCGACCCGCCCGTTTTTGCCATCTGGTAGGGATGATCCCTTTAGTTCCTTTAGGTCGTGATAATGCATCTGGAACGCGTGGATTTGCATGTTAATTAGTTTTTTGGATAAGGGTATCCTGCGGGGTAATGGGTGGTTTGAGCCATTTGAAGAATGAACATGTTGTTTCGATTTGACTGATATGCATGCATGTTAGAGGAAGTGTTTCCTCGTGTTTCCCGCAGTTTTAGGGCCGAGGACACTTGTGGAGTCGGCCTAGGGTTTCTGTGAGAACTGGTAGCCGAGGAGCTTGGCGTCAACATCGATTGACGCCAGGTTCTTCAGCTGGGAACTAGACGGCTAGATCCCTTGCCGTCTATATTCTATCGACGGCAGTCAATGTTGCCGCCAGCATGTGTTTATTTAAATATTGTTATACAGAATGTTTATCAGTAATAAATGGTGTGTTAGTATTTATGGTGCACTGGTGCACGTGGTTGCTGTGTGTCTAGCATACAAGGTATGCAGTTAGCTAGTACTTTACGTGTTTACGTGGTGTTCACGTGTAGTGGACTACTAGTGCACGCGGTTTACGCGAGACTTCACGTGGTTTGTGTGACGTGCACGTGGTTTTGTGTACGTGGCAAGTAGTACGACGCCTACCGTGGTTACCTCTCCAGTTGGGTGCCCCAGGTTCTCTGTGAGCCAGGTTGTTAGCTCGGGACTTTGTCTCGGTACTTGTGTTGTACCGTCGAGGTCTGTGTCGTCTGACCTGGACACCCTCACTCTTATGTTTGAGTTGTACGTCCGGCTGAGGGAAAGACGACAGTGGGACAGTGACTGCCGTACTTGTCTTTTAGTCACTTGTAGCGCGCTCGTAGTTGGGGGTACGGACACCAGTAGTCGACACTGGTCCCCAGCTAGTCCTTTTCCAGTGCCTCACTCTAGCGAGCCCAGGCCAGGGTCTCTGGAGGTGTCAGGCGTGGGCCTGCAACCGTGTGGTCTGCAGGTGGTGGTGTTTAGTTGGTCTCCACAGTTGCTTGACCTTTTTACGTGGAGCGGCAACTAGACCTTTCGTTCGTGGCTGCGAGACTGAGAGGTAGACCTGTGTTAGCTTGTCCGAGTCAGTCACTGGTGTCGCGAACCAGTTCACGTGGCTCGTGTTTGGCTGTCTCTACTTTAGCTTGTACACTTGTACTGGTTTGCCGTTTAATTATTACAATTGTTTTAGTAGTCGGCAGACGGTGAGTACTTTTACAGCTTTCATATCCTGCTTAGCTGTTCTATAAATTATTGGTACTGTTTACTGCTTTCGTACCTGTTTTTGGGTTTGCTCGGTGTTGGGGGAGTTCCCTACTGAGCCAGTGACTAGCGAGCTCACCCCTACCCCACAGGTGAGAAGCGAGGAGGACGTTTCTCGACCGTCGTCCAGTTTAGAGCTGCGTCGTAGCGGTGCAGGGTTAGTACCTCCAGTAGTGTAGTCTCAGTAGTGCAGTGTAGTAGCAACAGTGTAGTTAGTTGTTTATTTTCTTCTGTTGTACTTTGGGGTATGCCCCAGGCTTGTACTTTCTTTCAGTCTTTGTGGAGATATAGCTATGTAAACTTATGGAATATATATATGAAATAGTGGTTCCTTGTGTTTACACGGATTGTGGTTTGGTATCCCTTGCGAGGCTTCGGCCGTTCGCGGGAGACGGACTCGGATCAAGTACGTTATCGGTTTAACGGGCTTGGCCGAGGTGTTCCGCCACAGCAAAATATCTTATTTATCTGAATATCAAAGTGAATAATGACTAGGACTTAGTTGCTGTCAATAGGAGAGTGGCTCCTTGGAGAAGTCAAATACGTTTGATTTTTTTCACCGGACTTCCAATTTTTAGTGTTTTATTAGGTTTATTTGAATTATGAAATTTTATATATGTCAAATTATGAGGAATTAGAAAGACGTTATTTTGATGGAATCATCAAAATCCCGATTTTCTTCTTGGATGAGATAGTGACTTTTTTGATAAGAGAGATGATTTTTTTTATATTTTTAGTGGATTCAAATGGGGGGTACTTCCTTATTTACATGTAATATCTTAAGTAAATGAAACTACAATTCATTTGCTTAAATGATATTCAGGTAAATAAGGGGATCTTGATAACCCTGCCCAAAGAGGATCCTAACCCTGACTACTCATTTCGGCCTTCTCGTTTTCGCGAAGGAGCCGCGACCGAGATTCTCGCAAGATTGCTTACCATGATACCAACACCCAATTATTTAGATAGTTGCAGAATCAGATATTACTATCTACTTGTAAACAATTACCATGACTGCCTTTTTATACTTCTGACATTCCGCTTATCATTCTCTAACCTTTTTTTAATATCATACTAAAACTAGTCACAACACACCTTCTGACTGCTGCCATAATCAACTAAACTAAACAAAACCATTTAACTGTTCCATTACATACACAAATTCTGACTGAGACACTAAAAATTTTAAAATCTTCAACACTAATTCCCTTAAACATTTTGTTTTCTCCTCTCTCTTTGTCGTTCTCTTCCATTACACAACCTGCACTACTCAATTAAGTTATATTCCACTGAAATAAACAATTTCTATAAATTTCATATTCTTTCATCTACCCTAATATACTTTACTACAAGTCTCTATTCTTATTCATTGAAACCATTACTGTCATAACATAATTACCGACACTGACAATCTTGTAATCCAAATGTAAATCTTGCCCGAAACTTTGATTTAATCACCGTGTTGAATGAAAATTTTCCTCATGTCAAAGAAACACTTGTTTTAAATTTAAAACAAGAACATGAGGAGAAAAATATTTATCCAGAATTCGGGATGAAAATCATCCTCAAACCATTTATTCAGAAATTCGGAACGAGTGAAAGATAGAAGAAACCGATCCTCTGAATTTTCAAAATGGGAAAAGACAGCAGAAAACATAAATAAATTTTTGCGTATGGTCGAGTTGTGGAGGAAAATTATCCTGAGTAAGTTGGGGCTGAAATTATGCAAACCCCGGCATGCTCGGACCAAAATTTCCACCGCACGATCATTCAAGTGTTCGAATGAACACGTGAAGGGAAAAATATTTATCCGCGGCCCGGACAAAAGATATCCCCTGAACATTTGTTTTAGAATTTTCGGAATAAGTGAATTAATAAAATCATTTGTTTCTGATTGTTCTGAAATAAATTAGGTACAGAAAAGAAAAAGAATATTTTTGTGTCCCAAGAAAATAAATCTCATAATTCCGGGATATACGGAATTAAATCTCGCATCTCCGAGATATACGGATTAAATCCAATTTTCTAGAATGTTCGGAATTACATCCCACGTTTTTGGGTTGTCCGGAATTAAAAATTCTTGTTTCCGGTACAGCCGCAATGGAATGTCCAAAGCCCTACTTTGCAAGAACAGGTCAAGGTATCCATGTCTACAGAAAAAGACTGATGAGCGTGTGCTTGCACTGAAAAGGAATGTCGTACGAAGAAAAGGACAATATATATATATATATAGGGGGGATGAGCAGTCCGAGGCACCCACCAGGCCTGCGTGTGCCCGGTGAGGAGGGGCGCCCGCGCGCGCCCGGTGGGGCGCCCACGGGACGCCGCGCGCCGGTGGGCTCCACCAGGGCCACATGCCCGGTGGGCTGCCCACCGAGGCTGCGTGCCCTGTGGGCCCCACCGGGGGTGCCAAGCGCACCGGTGGGGGTCCCACCGGTGCCATGTACTGGTGGGCCGCCCAACGGCCCCCCTTCTCTCCCTCCGAAATAAAAAAAATGACATACCTGGTGGAGGTCCCCCCGATGTGCTGATGAAGAATCCTCCGGTGGAGTGCCCACCTCCCCCTCAAAACTCCTATAAAAGGAGGGGAGCTCCAAGAAGAACGGGGACTTTTTTTTGGGGAAGGGCTGAAGGTTCCAAGTTCTGAAAGAGAAGCATCAAGCTCCAGGAGAGAAGGAAGAAGAGAGGAGGAGGTCGCCCCTCCCTTCCTCTTTGCTGTTTCCTTTTTTTTTTCTTCTTTTGAAAGTTTGGAAACTTGCCCAATTGTCTTATTCGGTTCAAGGCAAGTCCATATGGTGCAGATGGCTATGTGTGAAACAGTCCTTATGAATTTAGAAAGAGGACTCTATGTGCCATTCTATGAAGGAAATAGATGAAAGAAATGATATATGCGATATGTTCAAGAAACGCATTATCTTCTGCACAGAATAATTATAAAATAAACCCTGAATCCTTTTTATATGAATAACTAAGATATATAATCATTCCAAATCAGACCATGTTTACATGTGGATAAATGTTGAAAAGAAATCCTGAAAAATCAGGAATAATGTCCTAAAGGGATATGAGGTTAGAAGAATTATAAACTGACCACTATCCATCAAAAAAAAATTGCAAAATAACCTCATGTGGCCGTAAATTGTGAACCAGACTCCAAAATAAAAAATGGTGAATCAATCCATGTTTTGAAAGTGGGGATTTTTCATGCTAGTCCACGAATGAAGGGAAATGTATGTATCAGTCCTCATTTTTCGGGGTGAAATTGCAAATCAGTCCCTAGAAAATTGGGGAATGACGAATCAGCCCACATTTTTGGATGAAGTCATGAATCAGCCCCTAGAAACAAAGGGAGTGACAAATCCGTCCTCAATTCATGAAGAATGAGGCTAATAAGTCCCCGTTGAAAGGGGCATCTTCATGATACAGTCTAAGATAAGAAATGGGGAAACATGATAAATAAGTCCCCGTTTTCTTTTTTTTACTAAAACAGCCCCCAACGTGGATAAATACATCGACGAGATGGCCATAATTCCACGTGGGAGGATGAATTCATGGTGAATGGTGTCTCTCTCGCCCATATATGTTTTCAACAGCCGCAAAGGTCTAGCCATGTATCAGAAGTATTTGAGTCCTTCTCGATGTAAATATAAACGTCGAATCATCGACGGGGAAAGGTCCATACACGATGCCCAAATCGCCTGATAAATTAAATTTGTCTGTTTTAACAGACTGGCACGCCCGCTAAATAAACAAACAACAAATTTAATCTTTTTTCTTCCAAAAGATAAAAGATTTTTGAAAGAATATTTTCGCGCGTGTTAAAACACACCGTTAATACATCTGTTTCTTTACAAATCTTTGTCTGCTAATTAATATTTCTCATCCTTCTCTTTCGTCAACCAACCTTCCTCTATCTCCTTCCATTCCACTCTCTTTACCGAAAATCTTAATCCCAAATTCTCAAAAGTTGAAAGACCTTTCTTGACGCCTGATCTGATCTTGCTTAATCACTAAATCTTGCTCCAATAATACTAACTCCACTTACCCTTCTAACATTATACCATCACCTTGCCTTAACTGTTACAATACACTGAACATCTCTGCAAAAATCACAAAAAAAAATTTCTGCAACACTGCAACATATAACAAATGTTTCTACTAACAATACCAACCGCCATCTAAAACTGCCATCTGCTTTCTTATTACTAATCCTTAACTAGTCTCAGAAGTCCTTTCAACTCAACAACGTTTTCACTTGCTCTTTCTTTAATCAACAATTCCCATTCCGGACTTTTTTCATAACTCTGAACAAATCTTTCTAACACTGAAACATTTCTTATCACAAAATACACTTAGTCTCACTGCCAAAGTCATTGCTCTTCTACTTACTAATACATCATCTGAAGCTGATCTAAACCACTTAATCATCTGTAATCTTCCATCGCTAACCACATTATCATCTAAACTACTTCTCAATACTCACTGACACGAGTCACAAACATACTAATTACCTCCACCAAATTTCTCAATCCTTTACATCTGACAATTTCCAACACATTACTGCTTCACACTACCACACTATTCTCTGTAATTCCATTACACAGTTACGTCCATAGCAAATTCCTTTTGCAGATATACACAACCATTGCCATATAATTGTTTCTGTTGATCCACTACTTCACTAAAAACACCTTCATCACACTAGATTATAACCTTCTCAGAAGACAACTTTACCTTTGCTGAATACCACAACTGAATTTATCAATTCCTCCTCAACTTACGCTGCTTACCCTACCAATTCACAGCAGACCACTAAAAACTACTAACACCACATACTCATACACTCAATATACATACAGACAACACACGTGAAAACCACATGAAACCACGGACTTACTACTAATAGTGGACATGAAACCATGTCTTGGGACATTGTAACCTTAGGTCTTTTCATATTTTAACTGGACAATGCTCTGATACCAACTATAGCGACCCTAGATATTTATGCCTAATAAGGCTCCATATCCAGACCCGCCTCCCGCAAATGGACCGAAGTCTAGATAGTTCACACACGTGCCCAGTAAGAATATAGAAGACAACCACAATAGTATAAAATACAAGAGAGTACATGTATTCATACTCATTCACAACAAATTACACTGTCCCAATATATTATTACATGTCCAAGAGAAAGGTACAACTACCTGAGACATACCCCAAGGGAGTAAAAGCTTACACAACAACTACAACTCAACTGTCAGTGGTACAAGTCCGCCACAATACCTCTACAAGCCAAATACGTTGCTAACACTTGAAAAGAGTTGCAAGGGAGTGAGCCTCAAAAAGTCACAGGCTCATCAAAGACCTCCCAAAAAGAAAAAAAAAACAACCATAAATTGTTCAAAGGAACAAACACCTCCACCACACATGGTCTCACTGGTAACACCGATAGTAGAACTATGACATACTTGCAATAAAGATAATTAAACTACATTTAAACATAAACACACTAGCGAACACAACTCACAGAAAATAAAGGCAAACAACAAGACTAGCACAGAAACACCAGTCCACTCAGCAACTAAAAACGCCACGAGCCATATAGGCAAACCACTGACGAAAGGTAACAAGATTGACAACAAAGAGCTAGTCCACCACACACTAGAGTAATAAAACACACCGGAGAACTACCCACAGAAGGGTAAAAACACGACAAGTGGAAGGTCACACAACATGACCTCTACGGAACACAGATCCACAACACCACCTGAAACCGGCACAAGACGTGCCACAACGACCACCTACCCAAGAAGGGTAAAGGCACCTGAAACCAAAAGGTACCACGACAGAACCACAACCACACCACTGTGCAACTGAAGGCCTTGCACGACTAACGAGTAAGAAACTATAGCCGGTGACCACTATAACCAGTATCATAACTCACAACCACGGCTGCTAGAAACCCGAGTCAGAAGGAACGACGCCACCACTCAGGTAAGGGCTACTGGTTCACGACGCCAGTATCTAACCCGAACAACACAACACAAGAACCACCTCTCAGTCTCGCAGCCACGGACAAAAG
Organism: Colocasia esculenta; assembly: GCA_014218235.1. Taxonomy (NCBI): domain Eukaryota; kingdom Viridiplantae; phylum Streptophyta; class Magnoliopsida; order Alismatales; family Araceae; genus Colocasia; species Colocasia esculenta. Next base: position 49,678,657 of record CM024764.1, on the reverse strand, counting down.
GTCCAACTGCGTCTCCACCACAACACTGCGTAAGCCAAAGAACTATGGAGACCAACTAACACCACTCTGCAGCAACACATGCTGCAGACCCACGTCTAACACACCTCGACAGGTCCGGAGCTGCAGAGTGAGGCAAGTGGAAACACGGGACTAGCTGGGAACCAGTACATCTACTGGTGTCCGTCCCCCAACCAAGAGCATGCTACAAGCGACCGAACAGAGACCACTCGCACACAAGTCGCTGCCCCACTGACGTCTTTTCCTCAGCCGGACGAGCTACTCAACAGACAAACGAGTGAGGGTGTTCAAGAAGATGACACAGACCTCTACAGTACACACAGTATCGGGACAAACCCCGAGCACAACGTGCTTGGCTCACAAAGAACCAGGGATACCTGACTAGAGAGGTATTCCGGAATAGGCGCCGGACCACCAAGCTCGGCAACCACACAAGCCACGATGCACCTAAAACACACTTAAACATTTTATTCATAAACCACAATGTACCACGATTGCTCATTACAGGTTGTCATACAACCCCCAATTCAACTATATACAAATACTACGTTTAACACACACAACATCTCTACTTGTTGGACATCATTACACGATAAACATAAATAACTAACTAACCACAATCTGAACCATTAATTCTAAGTCATGTTTTACTACGATTAACCATGCTTAAACATCTTAAATCAACATAAAATAACCAAGGCTAAGTCCACACAGGACCCTCATTGCCCAACACCATATAACACACCTGAACAGAACGGGGCCAGGGGTCGCGATCTGAACACGATAGCCTGACCCGTCGCCTTCTCAGACAGAGAAACCCTGTTCTTCGGTTTTCACACAGAAATCTTCCTAAAACCCTACTTCTACTCAATTCAAACCTCTACAAATCATGTAAACTATCAGGGAATCACATACATATATTGTTTCATGGTTTCCATGCTTCAATCCATTCAAACAAAGTAAAGAAACGGAGGAATCTCCCAACCAACGCGAAGAACTCGAAGAACGAGGCTTGATCAACGCTTTCTATGCTCTGGGCGACCTCCTCGCGTGGAAACCGCGCCGAACCAGCCACCTGCAAGTCGAAATCGCCAAAAACGCCAGCAAAACCTCTTCCTCTGGCCGGACAGTGCACCACAAATCGCCTTTAAACAACTTAACAACAAGAACACGACATAGCATGTCGTCGTGTTCAAAATGTGACGAACCTGGACGTCGCCTTACGAAACCCGAAGCGCCACGCGTCAGAAAGGCATTGCGGAGAACGCGACGCAGGCGGAGGACACGTTCAGAACGTGGCATACACCCTCGTCGCATTCTCAACCAGAGAACCAGTGGCTCTATGGGCCCCAAGTCCGACCCACAACACCTACACAACGCACAAAGGTCACAACCTAGGCCCAAGGGCCACACATTAGCCAAAAACACCACACTACAACCATTAAACTCGGATCCGAACGACCATGACGCTACAAAAGGTACCTCAAAATTCCCCCCCTCCAGCTGGACGAAACCGGAGGGGGGTACCACCGGTTGGTCCAGACTAGAGGGGGGTGCCTCCAGCTGCCCCCCCCCCCCCCCCCCCTTCTCTGGTTGGACCAGACCAGAGGGAGGTAGCTCCGGTCCACCCAAGGTGGTTGCTCCGGTCCCCTCCCCCACCTCTCCAACCAGAGGTTTGAGGGGAGGGGGGGGGAGTTCTCCCCCAACCAGAGGGGGGGGTACCTCCGCTCCCAAACCCAACCGGAAGGTACCCCACCTCCGGTCCCTCCTATGCCCCCTACCCATCTCTATAAAAGGGAAGGGGGGTCTTACCTTGAAAGGCCTTTTGGCTTTTCTTAGAAGCTTGCATCGGGAGATCTTACACCTTGAGCTTGCTCCTTTGAACCCTTGCTCACATTGAAGACAAGTCCTCCTCAAGCTCTCCAAAGTGTTCAAATTCTCCAAGCATTGAAGGGTTGCCGCTAGAAGACTACTCCAAGTGAAGAAGATAGTGCCATGTCGGGGTTTAATCGAATATTTTTTTATATAGAAAAGTCCCTTTTTGTCGATCAATTGTAAATTTGGGGATGAAAATGTCACGTATAAACCACAAGCGTCATGTGTCGCATGTTTTAGGGAAAATTATGTGCCATGAGAAAATAAATATTCACATGAAAATATTTCTATCACGTATCTTTGTAAATTGCAATTATACTCAAAAAGTTAGGAAACTGCCTGTGTCCAAGAAATGGGTCAAAGTGTAAATGTCATACTTGTACCCCCTTCACCAAGTCAAATTTGGATTGGAGGGGAATATTACAAACAAATCCCCATGTGGGGAAAAATGTCATGAAAACACCTTTTGTTCCTGCGTTCCTGGGTCGATGTACGGTCATGTTGTGTACGATGAAAGCGAGGCTGAAACGACATAGTATCAAAGGTGTTCGAGTTATGCTCGATGTAAATAAACGCTGACTACGGTCAGTGGGGAGTGGTCCAACACAAGATACCTCAATCGTCTGATCAAATCGTGCGGAATATACTATCTAATAAATGGACAAGTAAATACCCGCATCAATCGAATTTTAAATGTCTATTTTTACAGATTGGCACGCCCGCAACATATGTGCACGTGTATGTAACTATGTATGCACGGCGGCAGTACGCCACGTATTTCTCCCGCGAGGGAAGATACTGACATCTCATCACATTTATTCCTCGTCCAACAATGTTTTAAATAACACCTACTCTATGCTGCTGCTCAGCTTGTCTCACCAAGACAGCTACCTGGCAACCATCCACTGCAAAAAACATTCCAATAACCATTAAATATGCACCTAACAGATAATGTTCTCCCCAACGTCTAAAAACATGCTACCCTATTATACAAAATGTGTTAACATAGCATAACACAACAGTAACAGAAAGTCAGCCAGATGGATAAATCATATTTACTTTCAGAAAGAAAAGAACCTACCAGAATAAATATCTTCACTGATGTTTATAACACGTGATGCCTTGCTGATACCACCTCGAGTAATATGGAAAACTCTATCAAAAACATCAGGATGACCATAATGCATACGCACCCTATAGAAGAAAGAAATATCCCACTTCAAGTAACATGTCTACCAATCCACACCATGCATTGAAAAAGCAAAATATGAAAGATCAATTTACTTCAGTGGGTTGGCTAAAACACGCTGTCCCAAAGTCACAAAGCTTGTTTCTTGGTTCGACATGAACGATGCTAAAGATGATATACTGTTCAGAAAATCCAGGGAAAATTAGAGGATACTACATCAATGTACTAGCAAAAGCGCCGAGTGATTACAATCAGAGATGTACCTTCCAGTGAATACATGCTCCCTTACACCCAAAATCGTCGGTTGACGAAGACCATGATCACAATGAAATTCTTCAAGAAGGTTCCTCATCTTTAAAGCTTCCTCAAAATAGTTATCCTTTGAGAAGGAAAAAAGGAAAAAAGGGTTCAAGTAAATTTAGTGATGATACATGAGAAATAGACTTTGATTTTATCCACATATAGAATTGAGGCATATATGCGTTCCAACTTCCAATGCATCCCTCTTTGTGAAAACCCTACACCTAAGGTGGCAAAACCTTTTAACATTCTTCATTCATCCATTCTGTTGTTGACCTACTTTGAAGAATCATGTCACGGGTCAGATATAGATTATTTAAAAATGCATATAATAAGTAACAACGTTGACACAAATGCAGTAGTGACAAGGTTCAAAAACCAGGTTTTCAGAAATGTGTACCAGTGCAGGCTGATTCTAGTCCCTATTCCAGTTGCCTAGCCGGTTATGGCTAAACATGCCGGTTCAGGCCAGAAACTAGCCACCTAAGCTGGACCAGTTTAGTTCAACAGGATTTGGTCCAAGCTGGACTACTTTTAAAACCTTGAGTAGTGGGCCTTCCTTAGGATTTTGCCCAGTCATCTAAAACTTACTGCTACATACTCTCACATCAAATGCGACTGCCAAATAAGAAAACAGTCACCACATTATTGTATCTCTTAAGAATGACAATTTCTGATCAGGTCTGTTGACCTACCATCAAGGAAGGCAGGGTTGGATCAGGGGTCCAGATCAGCCTGGGCCAAAACCCCAATTGGATCGGTGATCCGGTTGATCCTCAGGAATTCTGGCCGATCCAGAATCGGCCAGATTAAAAAAATAGTTTGATTTGAAAAAAAGGAAAAAAAAGAAAAAAAATCCGAAAAATAAGAAAAATGTCTTCAATATTTGCATATTTTAATTGTACATATACTAGTGTATAAACATAATTAGTATGTATATCAATCATATATTAATGTGTTTGTGTGTGTTAATGTACAAAAAATCATGTATTAATGTAAATATAATAACAATGTGGACACATATATATACATATACTAATGTATATACATAATTAAATGTATATCAATCATATAATCATATATTAATGTACATATATTAATGCATAAATATAATTAATATGTATATCAATCATATATTAATATATGTGTGTGTTAATGTACATACAATCATATATTAATGTAAATATAATAACAACATGCACACATATCTAGTTAATGTACAAATATTAATGTATAAACATAATTAATATGCATCAATCATATATTAATGTGTTTGTGTGTGTTAATGTCCATAGAATCATATATTCATGTAAATATAATAATAATATACACACATCTATATATATATATATATATATCATATAATGTATAAACATAATTAATATGTATATAAATCATATATTAATGTGTGTGTGAGTTAATGTACATACAATCATATATTAATGTAAATATAATAATAAACACATGCATATTTAATGCATATACATGTGAATATAGTTAATGCATGTATGTATACATAAATATGTTAATTAATGTACATTTAATACAAGTATTAATTAATATATATAATTACAAAAATTGTATGGCAGAATCGCCCTGGAATTGGCCGATCCGGATCGATCCAGTCTGATTCTGCCCGATTCCGGCCTATTCGGCTGGGATTTTGACTAAGGAAGGGGGTTCCCCTCTAGATCGGATTGGCCAATCCCAATCCGGATCGGCCGATTCCGCCTTCCATGCCTACCATGGCCTAGTTAAAAATGATGAGGGTTATCAATCATGAATTTGACAAACCCACGGAAATAATGGACTGTGTCCAGTTAAGATTGTCCTTGAAGGCTCACTAATTACCATAGAAGCTTGCATATTGTAAATAATTGAATACACTCAAAAGTGACATGAGTAGGTCTCTCATTTTTCCCACCATGTTCCCAAGCCAAGGAAAAAAATTCATCATCAGACAAGGTCATCTCCAAGAAGAGAGTGTCCAGGCTGGGTGTGTGGTTGATGGGCTTACCAGCTGCAACCAAAGTGGTTTAATCAAGGCAAGGCAAATTGCAAAAGAATGTCTTATTGACCCAGGAAAGCATTCATTCCATGAAGATCTTCAAGAAGGGTTTACTATTGAAGGTGGGACTTTGAAAAGGCCTGTGATAGAGTTAACTAAGCACGTCTTTTCAGTGATGGACAAGATGGGACTTGGTGAAAGATGTATTGGGCGGATTAGAGTGTGCATCTCCTCAGCTTCATGTGTTTTTGGAAGGTAACCAGAAGCATCTGGCTACAAATTATTGAAATAAATAGCAATTACAAAAGAGGTTAAAGAAACAAAAACTCAGCAATGTGGAAAGGAAGCAAAAGAAAAGAAAAAAGGAAGTCACTCTACTGAGCTAGTGGGTGACAGTTACACAATAAAATACCCAACTTAAGAGATCAACCAGAACAAGAAGTTCAGAACAGGAAGGATTCCAAATTTTTTGCCAATCCACTATCTAATTAATAGCTCTTCTCATAATATTGTATGTAAAGCTGAAATCTCCTCTACATTTTGTTTCATTTCTCTGTTTCTGGATAGCCTATAATGTAGTCCCAAAAACTTTGATCCAATCCAACATGTGATCTGCCCACTATCTCCAGAGTGACTGGAAATCTAATGGTACATCGTCCTTTATTTAGAAACATCCTCCTCAGCCCCACGAGTTGTGTTGCTCAATGGGGAGCTGTCTCCTTTCTTTCACAGTGACAGAGGCCTCCAACAGGGGGGATGCCTTGTCTCCTCCCCTCTTAATCCTCGTAGCTCACATCTTGAGAAGGATGTAGAGTCATAGACTAGGGTGGAGGATTTTGGTTTAATGAGAAGGAAGCATGGAAGACATATCACCCAACTTCAATATGCAAATGATGCTCTTTTTTTTATTCTCAGAGGATAACGACCAGTTACTTGTTGCTAGTTTTTATGCTAGAAACCCTGGAGGTGAGTGGATTAAAAGATTAGCCTCCATAAGTCTTCTTGTAGGGACCCATTTTGAAGGCTCCTTGTTCCAGATGTCTGCCTTGATCATTGGGATCCAGGTGTGGAGCATTTCCCATCAGCTACTTGGACCTTTCCCCTTAGGATGTGTCAGTGATAATGTGTCAGCGAGAAATGAGAACAGGCCATCTGGCTGGCAAAGTGGGCTGCTTTCTTATGGGAACAATTGTACAAATTCATTCTGGATAGCCTCCACCATCTCTCCATTTTTCAAATTCCTAAATCAGTGGCTAGCAAACTGCAGAGTATCCATGGCAGATTTCTCTGACAGAGCAGTAATCACCAGCTTAGGATGACATGATACAAAGTGAGTGGCGTGCCAACACAAAAGAAATGGTGGGGTGGTGGTGGGGACACCAGAGCCAACCCGCAGGTCGATCCGGCCCAGGTTTACAAGCGATGACGATGCCAAGTCCCAGTCTCTGTGGCTGGGAGGGGAAACGATGATTTCCAGTTTTGAGTTGCAGTTGGAGTTGTAGTTTGTGTCGGAACTAAGTTTCCCTTTTCTTTTTTTTGGTTCGTAGCTGGAGTCAGGGTCATAGTAGCATACAGAAATAAGCCTTCTATTTTTATTGTGTTTTTCGGAGTTAATTTCTGTTGTATTTTTAGGTAAGTTTGAGTCATTAGAAAATTAGAGTTTGATTAGGATTTGGATTAGCTACAAGTTGATTATGTCATGTCGGAAAAAAAGTAGGAATCAGATTAGATTTTGGAAGTCTTTGCCTATTTTTAAGACGACGACCCACCCACGATGTAAGGTGGAATCGGGATGGATCGAGCAGAAACAGATTGGATTGGGCTGATCCAGTCCGATTCCACACGAACCACCTCGATTCCCTCAGCATATTTTAATTAAGTCTGATCCTCTCCACTTATCTTATTTACCTAAACATCATTTAAGTAAATGTTATATTTGTAGTTTCATTTACTTAAGATATTACATGTAAATTACCCCCCATTTGAATCCAATAAAAATATCAGAAAAATCATCTCTAATACAAATAAAAAGCCAATTCTCCCATCCAAGAAGAAAATCGCGATTTTGGTAGTTCCATCAAAATAGCGACTTTCTAATCTTTCATAATTTGGCATCTCTAAAAATTTCATAATTCAAATAAACCCAATAGAATACTAAAAATCTAAAGTCTGGTAAAAAAGTCAAACATGCATATGACTTCTCCAAGGGAACCACTCTCCTATTGACAGCACTTGGTCTGCTTGAGATATCTCAGGATTTGGTCAAACATAAACTATCATCACCCAAACTCATGAGAATTGTCACTTTTTAGTTTCTTTTCAATTAGAAAGTGAAAATTCTCATGAGTTTATGTGATGATAGTTTAGGTTTGACCAAATCCTGAGAGGTCTCAAGCAGACCAAGTGTTGTCAGTAGGAGAGTGGCTCCCTTGGAGAAGTCATATGCACGTTTGACTTTTTTAACGGACTTTAAATTTTTAGTATTCTATTGGGTTTATTTGAATTATGAAATTTTAAAATATACCAAATTATGAAAGATTAGAAAGTCGCTATTTTGATAGAACTATCGAAATTGTGATTTTCTTCTTGGATGGGAGAGTTGACTTTTTATTTGTAAGAGATGATTTTTATGATATTTTTATTGGATTCAAATGGGAGTACTTTCTTATTTAGAAACTACAATAATAGCATTTATTGAAATGATGTTCAGGTAAATAAGATATCATAATTATCGTTGCTCTGTATTGTAATATGAATATATGTGCAACTTGACTATGGATATACCTAAAATGTGCAATTATATATGTTTTTGAAAGAATTTTCTCTGATTTTTCCTGATTTTTTTCTTCATTTTTCACAATTTTTCTTCATTTTTTAACCTGGCCGATCCTAGATCGGCCAAATTCCCATGGAATCGGGTGACCCGACTCGGATCGGGGTCGGCTGGGTCCGATCCAGCACCCCGATCCGACTTTGCCATCCATGGTCCCCGGAGTCCCTTGTTCGACGTGTCAAGAGACCAGCACGAAGGACCTCATGTGTCCAGCTTTATAGCAGACCCAAGCAGGGCTCAGCCAGCTATTCCTTCCAGTCTGCCACCAGCACTGGCTACCTGTCTTCTACTTCCTAAAGCTCATTCCTATTGTTTCCTCCTTGCCCCTCCTCAACTTGTAACACTGAATCTCAATGTCTTGCACTGTATTTTGGAAATTTCAACACCAAATATCAGGTACATCTAGGGTTGTTCATAATACGGTCCAAACCGTAAAACCGAACCGAACCGACCAGTTCGGTTCGGTTCGGTTCGGTTTCATGGGCCAAATGGTTCAGTTCGATTTCAAGCTTGGAAACCGAAATGAACCGAATATAGATATATAATTATATAAATAATAAAATTTTACAAAAAAAAACTGGTAGCGCAGTGGAGGGCGGCCTCGCGTGGTGGTCGTGAGTTCGAAACTCGCGACCACCACAAAACACCTATTTTTGCCATGTTTTGTTAAAAAAATGCCAGAAAATGCTAAAAAAAACCAAAAAACGTCAGAAAAATGGGAATTCGGTTTGACCCGAACCGAACCAGTTCGGTTCAGTTCGGTTCACTGAATGAAATGGTTTAGTTCGGTTTTCTCCAAAAATGGAGAAAACCGAACCGAACCATGTACACCCCTAGGTACATCTGAAGCTTATTCCCTTTTAATTACTTTTTCGTTTTATATGTGTTTGGTACAACCATCGTGGGAGACGCCTAATTAGATAGCAACAACCAGATGTTCTTACCTATGTGATCGATTCATTGCTATGATGATTCTTCAACTACCAACAATCTTTTCTTTTCCTTAATTTTGTCGGTCCGTTGATAGTTGTCGTTCTCGTTCTCGAGTCATCTGTTATATTCGCCTTCTTGTTGTTGTTCCGCATCACGTGGGTTTGACGGACATATGAGTTCCTAAGTTACCTTTGTTTGCTGAGTAGCTTTGGAAGATCTTTTTGTTTTTTGGGGTAGGTAACATGGGGGCAGGGATTTGAACCCAACTCACTACGATGTACACAGAGGGCTTAACCACTAAGCCACTCCTTATGTACATAGCATTCTAAAACATCGGTAAGAGTGTTTTCAGGTCTTGGTCTTGAGACATGGTTCCATCCCTAGTGTGCGGAATCGGCTGATCCAAATCAGAATTAGTTGATTCCTAGGTGGATCACCCTAGGGTTTTGGGGGGCAAGGTTCGCCGCATCGGGGAATCAGGGGGGATCGGGTTTTTCCTGATCCGCCAGGATTCGGACCGATTCGTATGGGAATCGGTCCAATTAGATGGGAATCGGGCGAATCCTGATTCAATCTGATTCGATCCGATCCGGCAAACCATGTTGGGGGGTAGCCCCCTTGATTGTTTATCTTCCAGCCAGATTGGCTAGAATCGGTCTGACTCGGGCAGATCGATCGACTCCACCAAACAAATACATGTTTATATATATATATATATATTAATGCATATTACTACTCATACATTAATATGATATACATTATAAGGATACATATTAATATGTATATAAATTAATATAATATGTATATACATATATGATAACCTATATTAATCAAATATATACATATGTTATTTAATATTTATGACATACATATATTAATATGTATACAATATATATCAGTACATATATATTACATGCATGTATATGATTACATATATATAATTGTATATATATATATTAATGCATATTACTACTCATACATTAATATGTATATATATATATATATAATGCATATTACTACTCATACATAATATGATATACATTATAAGGATACATATTAATATGTATAAAGATTAATATAATATGTATATACATATATGATTACCTATATTAATCAAATATATACATATGTTATTTAATATTTATAACATACATACTACTCATACATTAATATGATATACATTATAAGGATACATATTAATATGTATATAGATTAATATAATATGTATATACATATATGGTTACCTATATTAATCAAATATATACATATGTTATTTAATATTTATAACATACATATATTAATATGTATTGTATACAATATATATCAGTACATATATATTACATGCATGTATATGATTACATATATATAATTGTATACATTAATTTACATGTTATTTAAATGTGCACATACATGATTTATATTCATTATATGTAATTATGTATATGCATTTGATTTAATGTGCAAATATTTTCTCATCTCTAACTGTACAGTGACATATTATGTCTACTTTACAGGCTTTATGCAAATATAAACTTCATGATTCTAGCATATCCCCTGATTTACTTTCTGATTTTCCTGCATTTTCCCCAAAAAAATCAGTTTTTAATATGCACATTTTCTCATCCCTAACAATATTCTCTGAGATATTATGTATATGTTTCAGCCTTTCAGGCTTTATACAAATATAAACTTCTTCATGATTCTAGCATTTTTCCTTATTTTTCTGATTTTCTTGAAATTTTTCCCAAACACAATTTGCAATCTGGCTGATCCAAGATCGGCCAGACTTCCAGCAGATCGGCCGGGTGGGATCACAGGATCAGCCGAGGGTCATTTTTCCATGGTCCCATCTCACATCAGATGTCCATGTTTGAAATGGTATTCTTCAGGAAGCTCATCTGATTTCAGCTTCGGTGCATGTGAGCACTGGGGATGGGCTAGGTGTTTCTTTTGGAAAGATAGATGATGCTGAAGGAGACCATTAGCAGTAAGTTTTCCCAGGCTGGTTGCAATTACTTCAGACGTTGGCATCACAGTTCATCAAGAGTCAATTATAGGGATGGTTGGTGCCCCTCTTTGAGTATGAAAATGAAAGCTTGTGTGGTTTCCGATGCTGTTGTCCCGATGCAGTTGCAAGACTTCAAATTGGACTGCTCTCAGAAAGATTCTTGGTGGAGGTCTCCTAAGGGCACTCTTTACCATCAAACCAGCCTGAGTTCCTGGCGGCTGGGGGATGTCACCTTCCTGCCCATCATGTTGGAAGCCTGTCAGCCATTTGAGGATCAAAGTTCTGATTTGGAAATTTTCCCACTGAGGGTTGCTCGCTTGTGATGGGCTTATTCCGTTCCGTCTATAGATGGGATTGACACCATTTGCAAACTCCTGTCAACCATCATGGGTGGACGCTGTTGAGATGGTATGTCAATTGGCCACCTATGGAGAACTTTAGGCTGTGGTAGCTGGTTCCCCACTTCCCATGCTGTTTTTGGACCATTTGAAGGGCAAGAGAAGGTAGAGTGTTTAGGAAAGAAACCCAAGACATGATCATAGTTGTCAAGGCGTCAAGGCGAACCAAGGCATTCACGGGGTCCCTAAGTGCTTAGGCGCTTAAGCGTCTGCTTAGGCGTCGCTTAGGCGACACTTAAGCCACCAATTAAAAAAATCTAAAATACATATTTCCTAATATACATAACATAATAAAATATATGAAAATTACAAAAAAAAATTCAGAAGCATGAAAAAATTGCAGAAAATTAAATTCAGAAGCATGTAGTTTTAGGACATTTCTTCACATCGCTAAAGCCGCCAATGAGATGTTCCTTTTGCCTTTTGATGCCTCCATTTGTCACCAAGCCACACAAATCACATTTGATTTTATTTTTGTCATTTTCATCCGGCCAATACGCATACTTCCATCCGGGATCATTAGACTTGGTTTTCTTCTTCACTTCTATCTCAGAAGTGCAATCCATTGTATTCTCTGGAAAAAATGTACATCATATTTAATAAGCATAATTAACCAAATAAAATTGTGACTGTGTCACTGTAAGCACAGTGACCACAGTCATGTGACTGTGTCACTGAGAGAGGGAGGGAGGGAGCAGGGGGCCGGAGGCCCTCTGTGCACTGGGAGATGAGAGAGTGAGAGAGGGAGGGAGGGAGCAGGGACTGGGAGATGAGAGAGTGAGAGAGGGAGGGAGGGAGCAGGGACTGGGAGATGAGAGAGGGAGGGAGCAGGGGGCCAGAGGGAGGGAGGGAGAGAGAGAGAGCGAGGTACCTTCGAAGAGGGTGGACGCCGTGGAGCCGGAGGCGGCAACGGTGGAGGCCGGAGGGAGTCACCGGAGCCGGTGATGGTGGACGCCGGAGCCGGCAACGATGGCTTCAGAGCGGCCCTTCAAAGCCCTAGCTTCGTCGCGCGATCGGGGAGGGAGCGGGGTCAGCGGGGTCGGGTGGGATTTGGGGCGTGGGGTTTTGGCTTTTTCAGAAACCGCGGCCGGATATGTTATTGGGTCTGGGCGACCCAATAACCGCCCAAGCGGTCTAGGCGTGCGCCTAGACCGCCTCAGCGACGCCTAGAGGCGCCTTTTTGCCTTTCAGAAAAGCGGCCAGATCCGCCTACCTCTTCAAGGGCGCCTTTACGCCTAAGCGGCGCCTAGGCGAACGCCTTGACAACTATGGACCTGATCCTCAGAAAGCTCACCCACCTTTTTGAAGGTAACTGGAAGGATTCATGGAATGAACCCAACTGACAGAGTACAAGAGGAAAGGTCCCAATAAAACAAATTGGGAAAGAAATGAGAAAAGGTCAAAAAAAAGAAAGAAAACAAGAGAGACCACTGTACTGAGAAAGTAAATTTGGCCTGATTACACAATGAATCTCTTCCAGGATAAGACTCTAAGAAAAAGTTACAACAATTGAGAATCTCCCTTTATAGCCTTCCACTGCTGAGCCCCATGAAGGGCTCTTCTTAAGATGACAAAGATTGCAGCGAACTCCAATCTGAATCTTCTGTCATTTCTGTGCTTCCATAAGGCCCATAAGACTGCTGCTAGAAGCCCTCCTTCAGATCATAAAATCCTGCATGCCATCTGGGAGGAAACCTCCTATATTAAGGTGTTTGAGTAAGATCTGCCAAACCTCTCTAATTATACCACAAGAGCAAAATAACTGATCAATGGTTTCCTCCATAGTATCACAGAAAACACACTTTGATTCTTCTAAAGAAATAATTGTTTTGATCCTCTCTAAACTAGGAAGTCTCCAGACAGCAATTTTTATAGGAACAAATTTATCTTAGTGGGAAGATACTTTGACTAAGCCAACTTATGGCACCACACTCTAGTCCCCATCACAACAGTAATTTCGAGTAAGACTTCACAAAGAAATGTCCATTAGCCTCCCATTTCCACCTTCTCTGAGCTGCAAGGAGGGAGCATCGGTTTTGGTGTCGGGATCGCCCAGGCCGGAAACCAAAACCGTTTCGGTTTTGTTTTGTTCGGTTTCGCCCAGTCTCAAGCGGCCTTTAGGGGAGAGTTTCGGCTGTTTCGGTCCAGTTTCAGCCAAAACTGGCCAAAACTAATTAAAATATTATTTTTTCCAATATTGGAATTGCTATTGCTACAGTAGTTTCATTCGGTTTCATATCGGTCAAGGCCAACCAATAAATTTCAGTTGATACTTACATCCATGATGAGCTGGCTTTGACAATGAGATGTTTGTACTGCACAATAGTTATATACACTCATCTCTAATTGAATTATCCAACTTCCAAATCCACAATCAGCAAGCATGAACCTGAATTTGGCAAATCTGTAGACTCTGATGCCTATAGAGAAAACTGTAGAGGATCTCACCACATCCTCCTACTTCGAAATATGCTTCCAAATACGCAAAAAGATACCCCAATTTTGCTTGTGAAATCCCCCATACCTCTCCCTTTGAAATATTTGCATCTAACTATGCTAGCCCAAACTGCATCACTGTTGAAACCCAATCTCAACTAACATTGTTGAACCACTCTTATATTTATCCTTGTGTTTGGTGATAACTAAAACTCACGAATATTGTGAATATATTTAATAATAATTTTTAAGATATTTATGTATAAGAAATAAGATAATTTCTATCGTTGTAAAAAGAAATGCACTAAAAGTCCATATCGATTACAGCTCAATGTGTATCAATTAAAGACTAAAGTTCTACATCAATTACTGAAGAAGTGTTCTTCCAATTGGAGAACAAAAGTCTATATCGATTGATGTTTAAATGTTCTTCCGATTGGAGAACAAAAGTCTCTATTGATTGAAGAACAAAGTTTCTATCAATTGATGTTCAAGTGTTCTTCCGATTGGAGAACAAAAGTTTTTATCGATTATAGAAAAAATCTTATACCAATTAGAGAACAAGTGTTATACTGATTACTGAAGAAAAGTTTCATACCAATTATTGAAGAAGTATCCGATAATAGAAAAAATGATTGTTCTGATTAGTGATATACTTCATGTTATATCGATTGGTGATATATCAAATCGATTATTGAACATTCGCCTTCCAACTACTTAACTTCATTCAGGTTACTCTTATGTTATGCCGATTAGAGAACAAAGTAAATACTGATTGGTGTTACAACTGTTCCGATTACTGAACAAAGGTTCAGTAACATTCCGATTAGTGAACATTTTCATTACTAATTCCGATTGATTTATAAACATTCCGATTGGTGAACAAATGTTCATTACTCATTGCGATTGGTTCATAAACATTTCGATTAGTGAACAAAATACTTTCACTTATATTATGCAACGATTCCTACAAAGATTCAAACATCTTTCACACTAGTTTTGGCACGTAGATTTGAGTTCAAACATATTTTAAACCTTGCCTCATATCTATTGTCTTGAAACTTGAAATATATGCACGACTTTTCTGTATCCAATGTATAGTTTATGGATACTTTGACTGAAGATCATCTTTTGCATAAGTTTTTCATTTTTGCCAGACAGAAAGCTCTTACCTAGTATAGTAGGCTGTCAGCAGAAAATGCAGATGGTAGGTAGAAGAGATATGGGTTGACTGACATGTGATATCTTTCCTTCTCACTATCTTCTTCCTAAAATTTATTGCCTGCAAGTGTCCGGCACTCATGAAAAGCAAACGTTAGACACTGCTAACAACGACCTTAGAAATATGAACACGCTGAAGAAGACCTAGAAAAACAACTATTGAAGATCTATTGGTCACTGAAGGTGGGTCTAACGGATAGCTAACACAGAGACAACAGAAAAGAGCTTGTGCATAACAGACAGATGAACAAGGCCAAGTGTCTCATGTACCCAAGCTAGCAAGACAAGAAGACGAACAGAATATATATTAGGCAAGATTTCAAAAAAAGGTGAGCAGCCCTGAAGAACTTCCTGATAGAGAGTGTACATCCAATAAGGAGCCTAAATGACACACACACTCAAAGAAAAGAGAGAAAGAGCTCAAGCTTATCCAAAGAAGAATCAAGTCCTTCACCCCTTGCTACAATCAAAGCTCTAATCTTCCTCCTTCAGCAAACAAGCATTCAGAAAAGTTGTCAACAAGAAAGAATATCTCAAAGCAATCTTCAGCAACAAAAACTCCTCATTAGCTTGCTGAAGTAGCACACGATCAATTGATTCCTCATTCCCATTCTCTTTGATCTGTGTGCTCTTTACTTAGTACTTTCACATAGCCTTTCATCAGTCTGTATAGAGACATTTACTGTGGGGCAGTTCCCCTTGTGTGGGAAGACCAACTAGGGTCTGTACCAGTGGGAACAGTGTTGGGGTTTGTCCCAATGAGTTGGCTTCTGAGCTCTGAAAAGAAGCACTTGGTTGAGGTTAAACAGTGAGTGTGCTTACACCTGGAAGTAGAGTAGGTTTGCTACTGAGCTTATAAAAGAAATGGGCTTCTTTCTTGCTCGGAAATAGAAGAAGACGAGTAGGGAGCTAGGTGTTGTATGTCCAATGGGGGGACTATACCTCAGGTTAGTGAAATCTCAAGAGTTTGCTTGGGAACTAGATGTAGGAGTTCCAATTGGGAAGTGTCGAACCAGGATAAATTCTGTGTGTTCTTTGTGTGTGATTGCTTCCGTGCCTTTAATCTTTATTACACACGATTTTATTCACTAACCAAAGTTTAAAGTGTTTTCAGATTTTTGTATCACCCTATTCACCCCCCCCCAAGGTGATTCCTTTTGTGTTGCCGTGGGCCAACAAACATAACTTGATTAAAAAACTCAATTAAGAAAGCTTACACACCTTGGCAACAAGAAGAAACAAATTGTAAAGTACATAGCCAAAAGTAGAACAACAATTCTATTACCACAAATCTAAAGATTGATGTCTTCCGAATGTTAAAGTGTAGGCTTGTATCCTCCACAAGCATTGGCAAAAAGCTCAAATCTAGAAGATGTATCTAAGGTAGAATAACACTTTCAGAAAATCATAATTGTGTACCAAAATCAAAACCACGCCACTCTTATATCTAAGAAAACCAAATTCCATCCTTGCAATAATTCTACATTTCCATTAACCACTTTAAGCAGTAGCCAATATAGGCATGGTTATAAGTATCCATCCTTCATCCAGTTCATATTTCAAGATTTTAATAAGACTTATGCCTGAAATGCAAAGCTGGATACTTGGTAAAACATGATTAAAGTTTAAACAATAAAAAACATTCAATAAACATAGCTACCCACCATGTTCCAGAAAATAGGTGATTCGACACATTTACCACAGAAAAAAATAGAAGAAAAACTAAGAGAGAAGTGTTGCTAAAAATTGTTAAGTCACCTGATTCATATCAATGGTCTGAATGGCATTTCCACGAGTAAATATAATGGCATGGTTTTGATTTTCAGGTTTCCCTTCCCCAAGTTTTGGGTTTCCAGGCAATTTTATTGAGTAAATTTCCTGCAATATAAAAACAGCCATATGTTAAGATATTCATTCCTTCATAAATACAAGCAATAATTGCTACAAAAGATAGAAACAACTTTTCAGACCTCAAATTAAAGATAATGAAGGGTTCATTACATCATTGCATCATGATAAGGAATCACAGATTTAGTGCAATGTAGAACAATTGAGACCTAATTTTCACTCACAAAAATGTAATACTATGGGCTAAGTATATTTAAACATATTAAAGGTGTTATAAAATACTTTGCATGGCATCCAACCACATACAAATGGACGCTTTTCTACCTGATGAATTAATCTCCGGCTTTGGGTCTGCTCAAATCCTCTGCATGCCCAGAGGGAGTGATGGTTACAGCAGAATCCATTTCAAGTCAATCTATCAACTGATTTGTGGTTATCATGTTGTGTAAAACAAGAAATCCACCAATTCATGAGATAACCATTTCACGGTTCAGCTTACGTATGATCCTAGAAGTAAGTTCGATAAAAGGATTTCATGTTCATTGCTCAGAATGGAAGAAATGAACTTCCCTATCCAGGCCTTATCTTCTCCACTGAAGTAGCCAATATTCCCTTATCCAGGAATACAGATCTCTGTCATGGCAGATCAATCACAAAATTTCATTTCATTTGTTTTACTTCACAAGGAGATGGGAGAGGGAGGGAGGCTTCTCAGTCAGGTCTGCTTACTCTCTCATCTTGGAGGGGGGAGTGGCGGATCGCGACACTCTTGTGCATCTCAGATTTGAGTTCCCGAGAGCCCACTGAAGGTGAATCTGCTGGTTTGGAGGATATCTCATGGTCATCTTCCCACTTGCGATAGGGTGGCTCATTTTCTTCAGAATATTTCTACTTCTTGCTGTTTGTGCAGAGAGGACGAGGAGGACCTGAACCTGAACCACCTGTTAACCAGTCGCACGTTTGCGAGGGAGGTTTGAGAGAAGATTGGTCAGAAGTTCCAGCAGCCCTTGGTCATTTTCCAGGGGTGAACCATCTCTTCTCCAATACAGGAGGCAGAACCAAATGGGTGACAAGATAATTTGGTGGCTTGTCCTCCATGCCACACTCTAGGCACCGTGGACCGAGAGGAACAATAGAATATTCAAGATGGAAGCGAGGCCTGCTGATAGACTTCTTTCTTTTGTTTGATAGCGAGTGGCTTTTTGGGCTAAAGAGTGTTGTGGTGTGGGGAATCATAGCTCTTTTCTCTTTTTGTTGTTGGGGAGCTATTTGGGTCCAATGTTTTGTCAGGATGGTCCTTTGTATAAGGGTTTTCGAGAGCTCATCGCTTATATGTACATCTCTTTCTTCGTTAAGATATATTTGTGGTACCATCCACTTCTCAAAAAAAAAAGTAGGTTCCCCATAAACACGGAAACAAACCATTTGAGCAATGATTAGACTTCATTGAGGAGGATGACATATTTTAGAGATGACATTGCTCCAACAGACTTGTGTATGTTTGTTTAATTGGGATTGGCATCATAACTTTTAAACTATCCAATGATTAGCCAACACTAGATTAACATAACACGATAATGGAAAATGACGATGGTGCATTTGAAAGATTTTTTTTTTTTTTTTTGGAAGTTGGCCTGAAAGGCGAAATTTCATTAGCCAAAAGGCAAAGGAGAAGCAAAAAGCTTACAAAAGGAAAGAGATAACCAGAAAAAACCAGAAGAAAGGAGTGCATTTGAAAGATATTACAGCTTATATCTGTCAACCGAGGTTAGAATAATATAAGATTCTAAGCATGGGTATAAATGAACTTAAATAACGCCGCATAAGAAGAAAAAAACTAAGGAAAGAGAATCACTTGAGAAAAGCAAAAGAATGGAAGCATATGATATCTCAAAAACATAACAATTTCAAAAAAAAAAGAAAAAAGAGAAAGAAAATGAGGGAGAAGGTGACCTTATCTTTCCCATGAATATCAGCTTTCACAAGTTTTGAATAGTGCACAACATGCGGCTTTCCATCCTTTACAGTTTCAACATCATGAATGAAGGCAACTCTAAGAGCCTCATTTCTAAAAAAGCCACAAGTCAGAAATCTGGGTATATATCACAAATGCATATGCCAATTGAAACTAGCAATTAATGTCACACAAACTGACCGTTGCATCAACAACGCAATATCAGCAGCCTGGGGCTTCTGTTCTTCCTTCTGCCTGCCATAAATTTGACATGTAACGACATATGTAAATTTCAAATCTGCCTGGGCCCGAGCTTCAGGGAACAACTCATATCCTTGAGTATCAGTTGTATCATTGGCAGAATATACAGCTTCTGGATCTGTCATTCCAAAATATGAAGAATGAGCTCTCTCTCTCTCCCCCTTCCATATAGAATATATATATATATATATATATATAAAATAACATATAGAGCAGTATGCAAACCTCCAGAAGTATTCCTCTCTAAATAGCTCTGAAGCATTAGTGCTTTCTATAATACATCATGCCACGAACTGCCTCGATAGTGATAAAACATGACAATGTAAAAAACTTAAGTAAATATCACAAAATTTGAAACTACAAATATTTTACATAAAAGTCTAAGGCCAAGGTTCAGTTAGTTGTCTGAAAACAACAAACATAGAGCATTAATAATATATCCCTCCAAAAATCTAAATGGCATATATATAATAGAGGATCACAAAGGTGTCACATTTTGTGATCATACTTTGGAAAACAGACAAGGTATGATCATCATTTCTTTCACAACTGAGGAGAGAAACAAGGGAGCAGTTGGTCATTTCATCTCCCTCCCCCGTTCCAATTTTCCCTCGTCTTATGCACGGTAACAGAACAAGAAAGGAAATTTTACCCTTTCTAGGAGATTAAAGATGGAAATTAGGAGGCTGCAAGATATCAAGGTCTACAACCATACAACAACGGCAGGAGTTATCTCCATCATGTCCAATCTGTCCAGCTGGGCTGGTCGGCCAAGGTGATGCCCCAAAGAAGCTTCCTGTCTCCTATATTTTCAGCAGCTGCACCCTAGCATTCCTGCTGCAGTAATGACAAATAAAAATTTGTCCCTGCAGATCACTCTTGTGAACTTAAATGAGGGAAATTATATGGCTTGATATACCATGGCACAGATAACAACCAACTCACATAAAGCAGCTGATCTCCCAAAATAAATCCACTTAGTTAAAATACAGGGTGGGTAGAAATAGCAAGGCCAAGATAGATATCCAGCTTCACTGTTGGTGGATTCACATTCCAAGTTCTGCCAATTTCCTTAAATCAGATAATCATAAAGATGAGCAACATCAACTTAAAAGATTCTAGAGGTGAAGACGGTAAATTGACACATAATGCACAAATAAAAATAAATAGCTTAGATCACCATACAAAGAGAATTGAAATTACAAACACATTATGTGAATCAAAGGAAAGAAGGATCAAGCAAAGAAGAACAAGAGGAAGAAAAATATAGATACAACTAACAACAGGGGATGGAGGACTAAGACACACAGAAGAGCCATCACAGTGTGAGTTTGTTTACTTGGAGTTTAATTTTTGTTGCTTTCATTGTCTTTATGTCTGCCATATTATGTTATTTTTTATTGAATTTTCATCATTATATATATTTATAGATACATAAATATTATGTAAGAGGGACACTTGAAAACAACTCATACTTGGTTCCGTCCGGAGCTTAGGCGAGCGCCTAAGCGCTTAGGCGATCCGAGACCCCACCTACGCCTTGGTCGCCTTGCCGCCTTGACAACTATGCATCACACCCTTCTCCTCGTTAAGTCTTATCCTTTTTGTTTAATAAATTATAACTGCCAAAATACCCTGAATTGAGGGTCTGTCCAGGCATCCAAAAATAAGCAATTGAAAGACCATCTTACCCTCATAACTGATAGCGACACAGAGAAAGGACACTAATACCCCGTCTCCTACCATTCCCTACATGGATGAATTACTACATTGCTAGCTTTCTGCATATCATTAAATACTGCATCAGTTAATACATTCTATGTTAAATCATAGAAGAACAACAATGAATACAAAGCAAAATGGAAGCATATAAATGCATGGTGATGGTATTCATCAAGTTGGGAAACATATTCTTTTTGATAACTGAGAACTAAAAGAAACAAGGAGAACAATTGTACCAGTTCGTGCCAATGTTTGTCCTCGGTAAGAAGCCCAGAACCGCAGCTCTAGCATGTCATTTTCATTCTCAAAAAGTTCAGATTCAGGTGAATTTTCATCTTTTCCTATTCGTTCTAGAAAATTTTTCCATTCATCTGCCAATCAAATGCAAGAAAACCACTCAATCATAGTAAGAAGTCACATAGCATAAAAATGCTAAAAATGGCAGGAAGAGCAGAGATAAGAGTCAGAGAATGCCCAAAACCACAATCAGTACAACTGTTTGTAATACTACCAAGGCATTCAGAATTTCTGTAATTGCAAGCAAGATTACAGAATGGTCCCTTGTTGTCCAAGAGATTGTGCAAGATAAGGCTTAGATATATTCAATTTCAAGAAATTTGTGTCCTGACCCCTTATTCCATGTCAACAACATATGATATGCAAAAGAGAAGAAAGGAGACTTTCACAGTGTGACTTATAAGTTATAACACAACAAAAAATTTTACAAATGCTATCCAAGCTATCAATTACTTTATTGGCCCAGGTCTGCTCTCACAATGTGGATATTATAGCAATTTGAAGCGTGGTTGGTTTCGGCCGATACGTATCGGTTTCGGCCATGACCAAAACGAAACCGGAAACTACTGTAGCATTTCCAAAACTTAAAAAAAAAAAATTAATTTCGGCCGAAACTGACCAAAAAACGGCCGACACTCTCCTCTTGAGGCCGCCCAAGACCGGCCAAAATGGTTTCGGTTTAGGGTCTGGGCGATCCCGAAACCAAAACCAAAACCGAAACTCCCATCCTTGATTACAAACAAACATGTGTTCTCAAGAAAAGAAAATAGCAAGAAGCAAATAGATGATCGGTACAAAGACATTCCACAAATTAACGTTTCAACATGAATATCAGAATGAGGAACCATAATATATTATATCCAGAATTATGCTAATAGAAAATACAGGTTACAAAGAAAAACCTGGAAAAATCTTTTGTAGGTAAAACAAAGTGGAAATGCCATCCTCATTTTTCTTTTGAAGTTCGTCCATGCTATAAAGCACAGTCTCAGAATAATATGGAGTGAAAACACTGCAAGAATCCCAAAAATGTGAGGACCACCCAAATCATTACATTATGTACTCAGTAAGAAATCAATAAATCGAATGATATTATCACCAGAAGGACAGCATTTCACGAACTGGTTTTGCTGCTGGCATTTGCATAAAGAGAGAGTTGGTGAAAAACTCTAGTCTGCGCCCTGCTTCTAAATTTCTTGGTATACTGGCAGCGGACTCTTTGATAGTCAGCAACGAATGCAATCTTCTAACTTGTGCTTTCTGCAAACCATTTTAGTAAGGCTCTACATTTATGCATATACATGTTAACAATTTGAATAATCAATGTTAAGAGAATACCAGTTCAGGGTCCTTGGGCCAATTTAGTTTAGAAAATAAGCGTTCTTCAGCCTTTGCCTTTGTGATTTTATCCCATATATCTAAGTTACTCCTAATAAAAAAAAATGCAAGCACAGTTAAATTAGGCAGAAGAATGCACAAGCATACTCACTAAACACTTCATCGACAATAAACTATACCTCATATCAAAACAATAGACATCAAGTTGCACAACATCATACAGGTCTTGAATAGCCTTAATAGCTCCATTTGTTAGTTCAACTGATTCAGCCTCTTTCTATATTGTTTTCCAAGGAGAGGGGACACGGAGGAGGAAACAAACAGAATCACCATATTAGTACCAAGATATGATAGAAATTGCACTTTAAGTAAGGATACGATGATGAAATAGAAATTGCACTTTATGTAAGAATACAATGATGAAAACAGAACCATGGGAGTAGAACTATGTGAGACCATCACTCTCTCCAACAACTCTGACATGTTTTCAACAAGCAGGTTAATTAAAAAAAGCACTTGCACACAGAGCAATCCAGGCGCCAGCCAAGATAATGGGCAACACTATCCAGAAAAATACTGACTGCACCCCCTCCCCCCCCCGCCCCCAACCACAACAAGATCACCAAGGTTGATCCTATCCACGATAAAAGATCTCATCCTTTGGGGCCAGGCACAGCCTTTGCAGTCATAGGCCCAAGCTGGCAGGGTTTAAAAAAGCCCCTGATGAGAGACAGACAATGCACTGGTCGGTCTGACCAAAGCCCTAGCAATTGACAGCTCTATTTTCAGGAAAGATGTTTGTTTACCATCAATTTGATTGAATAAAAGAAGCTTGTACAAACAAATTGACTGGCCCGTTTGTGTTTTCACCACCTCCCCCACCCCCAAAGAACCCCACATCAACAAGCATGAATGAAAAGAAAATAGGGATCCTTTCTTGAACAAAGGTTCGACGCATCGGGGAATCGGGGCGAATCGGGTTTTTCCTGATCCGCCACGATTCGCCTGAATCGGGCCAATTCGCATGGGAATCGGATGGGAATCGGTCCGATTCGATGGGAATCGGGGCGAATCGGGTTTCTCCGATTCGGGAACTAGTACAACCAGCAGTAACTCCCAAATTTCTGCTATTGTCTATTCTTTTTCATGCATTACACACCCTCCCATGCATGCCATAAGGAGGGCTGTTGATAGTTGTTCTGTTTGTAGTATATTATTGTCATTTCTCATTCAATATTTGTAATTTAAATATGCCAGTGGTAGATAAAAAAAATCCCTCATTTAAATGATATTCATGTTAAGAAACATAAAATTAAACAGCTAACTACATTGTACAGATGCACATAAACCTATAATAGCAGAAATTTTAAATTCAAAAAGAAGAAGTCAAGAGAAGAACAGGGCAAGCAACAAAAGGAGATGTAGAAGATGATAAGGTAAAAGAGAAAGACAAGAAGATTTCCTAACATTGATTGAATGTTGATAAATCTTCCTGACCATTTTTTAATGGTAAAATTCCCACTATTTTTTGTTGAATTTGACACTGTTAATTAATTTCAACAATGCATAAGGTGCATTTATTTTTTCTGAAGGTGGGTAATACTGAAATATATTAAAGGAAATAGAGAATGTGCATGTATAGGTAGGTCAAAGCCCAAAAAGAGTGCACTCCGCAAAAACACCTATACACCGTAGAGCACACCAAGATAGTGTGAATCAATTAGCGCCCCCCCCCCCAAAGCAACCCAAAAAGAGGAGATACATCAGAATTGACATTAGAAAGAGTGATCGCCCATGCCTTAACTCTCGCGCATAAAAAATCAACAATAGCTTCCTCAGCACACGATTCCCTCCTAAAGATACGGTGGTTCCACTCAGCCCACAACGCCCATAGCATGGCTTGAAGAATGAGCCACCACATCTTCAGTCTTCCTATCCGACTTGCAGGGCCAAGGCCTGTCCCACTGCGGTAAAAGGCAACAAGCTTCACTCCATAAGATGATGCTGCAGCTAGTCCTCCAAGCAACCTCCATCCACACCCCCTGAGAGGAGCAGTCAACAAAAAGGTGATCGATATCGGCACCACAAAGACAGTAGGTTGAAATCATGTCCAGCAGGAAGTGAGATAGCCTGCCTCGAGTAGGAAATCTCCCATGTGCAATTCTCCAGACCAAGACCTTGACTTTGAGAGGGTTGTTCGGCTTCTACACCTACTATTGGAACCATGTTTTACCGAATCGGGGCGAATCGACCGAATCGGTGCATATCAGGAAAGAGTTGGTCCCAAATACGCCTGATTCGGCCCGATTCGCAGGGTTTCCCTTCCCTCCCCTTCGTTTCCCACATTTCCCTTACAAAACCCTTGGATCTCCACTCCAAGACTTAGGTGGGCGTTTCTACATGGATTACAAGGTGTTTGGAGGCAAGACCCGTGTCCGCGAACGGACGGGTGTGTCCGCGAACGGACGGGTGTGTCCGCGAACGGACGGGTGTGTCCGCGAACGGACGGGTGTGTCCGCGAACGGACGGGTGTGTCCGCGAACGGACGGGTGTGTCCGCGAACGGACGGGTGTGTCCGCGAACGGACGGGTGTGTCCGCGAACGGACGGGTGTGTCCGCGAACGGACGGGTGTGTCCGCGAACGGACGGGTGTGTCCGCGAACGGACGGGTGTGTCCGCGAACGGACGGGTGTGTCCGCGAACGGACGGGTGTGTCCGCGAACGGACGGGTGTGTCCGCGAACGGACGGGTGTGTCCGCGAACGGACGGGTGTGTCCGCGAACGGACGGGTGTGTCCGCGAACGGACGGGTGTGTCCGCGAACGGACGGGTGTGTCCGCGAACGGACGGGTGTGTCCGCGAACGGACGGGTGTGTCCGCGAACGGACGGGTGTGTCCGCGAACGGACGGGTGTGTCCGCGAACGGACGGGTGTGTCCGCGAACGGACGGGTGTGTCCGCGAACGGACGGGTGTGTCCGCGAACGGACGGGTGTGTCCGCGAACGGACGGGTGTGTCCGCGAACGGACGGGTGTGTCCGCGAACGGACGGGTGTGTCCGCGAACGGACGGGTGTGTCCGCGAACGGACGGGTGTGTCCGCGAACGGACGGGTGTGTCCGCGAACGGACGGGTGTGTCCGCGAACGGACGGGTGTGTCCGCGAACGGACGGGTGTGTCCGCGAACGGACGGGTGTGTCCGCGAACGGACGGGTGTGTCCGCGAACGGACGGGTGTGTCCGCGAACGGACGGGTGTGTCCGCGAACGGACGGGTGTGTCCGCGAACGGACGGGTGTGTCCGCGAACGGACGGGTGTGTCCGCGAACGGACGGGTGTGTCCGCGAACGGACGGGTGTGTCCGCGAACGGACGGGTGTGTCCGCGAACGGACGGGTGTGTCCGCGAACGGACGGGTGTGTCCGCGAACGGACGGGTGTGTCCGCGAACGGACGGGTGTGTCCGCGAACGGACGGGTGTGTCCGCGAACGGACGGGTGTGTCCGCGAACGGACGGGTGTGTCCGCGAACGGACGGGTGTGTCCGCGAACGGACGGGTGTGTCCGCGAACGGACGGGTGTGTCCGCGAACGGACGGGTGTGTCCGCGAACGGACGGGTGTGTCCGCGAACGGACGGGTGTGTCCGCGAACGGACGGGTGTGTCCGCGAACGGACGGGTGTGTCCGCGAACGGACGGGTGTGTCCGCGAACGGACGGGTGTGTCCGCGAACGGACGGGTGTGTCCGCGAACGGACGGGTGTGTCCGCGAACGGACGGGTGTGTCCGCGAACGGACGGGTGTGTCCGCGAACGGACGGGTGTGTCCGCGAACGGACGGGTGTGTCCGCGAACGGACGGGTGTGTCCGCGAACGGACGGGTGTGTCCGCGAACGGACGGGTGTGTCCGCGAACGGACGGGTGTGTCCGCGAACGGACGGGTGTGTCCGCGAACGGACGGGTGTGTCCGCGAACGGACGGGTGTGTCCGCGAACGGACGGGTGTGTCCGCGAACGGACGGGTGTGTCCGCGAACGGACGGGTGTGTCCGCGAACGGACGGGTGTGTCCGCGAACGGACGGGTGTGTCCGCGAACGGACGGGTGTGTCCGCGAACGGACGGGTGTGTCCGCGAACGGACGGGTGTGTCCGCGAACGGACGGGTGTGTCCGCGAACGGACGGGTGTGTCCGCGAACGGACGGGTGTGTCCGCGAACGGACGGGTGTGTCCGCGAACGGACGGGTGTGTCCGCGAACGGACGGGTGTGTCCGCGAACGGACGGGTGTGTCCGCGAACGGACGGGTGTGTCCGCGAACGGACGGGTGTGTCCGCGAACGGACGGGTGTGTCCGCGAACGGACGGGTGTGTCCGCGAACGGACGGGTGTGTCCGCGAACGGACGGGTGTGTCCGCGAACGGACGGGTGTGTCCGCGAACGGACGGGTGTGTCCGCGAACGGACGGGTGTGTCCGCGAACGGACGGGTGTGTCCGCGAACGGACGGGTGTGTCCGCGAACGGACGGGTGTGTCCGCGAACGGACGGGTGTGTCCGCGAACGGACGGGTGTGTCCGCGAACGGACGGGTGTGTCCGCGAACGGACGGGTGTGTCCGCGAACGGACGGGTGTGTCCGCGAACGGACGGGTGTGTCCGCGAACGGACGGGTGTGTCCGCGAACGGACGGGTGTGTCCGCGAACGGACGGGTGTGTCCGCGAACGGACGGGTGTGTCCGCGAACGGACGGGTGTGTCCGCGAACGGACGGGTGTGTCCGCGAACGGACGGGTGTGTCCGCGAACGGACGGGTGTGTCCGCGAACGGACGGGTGTGTCCGCGAACGGACGGGTGTGTCCGCGAACGGACGGGTGTGTCCGCGAACGGACGGGTGTGTCCGCGAACGGACGGGTGTGTCCGCGAACGGACGGGTGTGTCCGCGAACGGACGGGTGTGTCCGCGAACGGACGGGTGTGTCCGCGAACGGACGGGTGTGTCCGCGAACGGACGGGTGTGTCCGCGAACGGACGGGTGTGTCCGCGAACGGACGGGTGTGTCCGCGAACGGACGGGTGTGTCCGCGAACGGACGGGTGTGTCCGCGAACGGACGGGTGTGTCCGCGAACGGACGGGTGTGTCCGCGAACGGACGGGTGTGTCCGCGAACGGACGGGTGTGTCCGCGAACGGACGGGTGTGTCCGCGAACGGACGGGTGTGTCCGCGAACGGACGGGTGTGTCCGCGAACGGACGGGTGTGTCCGCGAACGGACGGGTGTGTCCGCGAACGGACGGGTGTGTCCGCGAACGGACGGGTGTGTCCGCGAACGGACGGGTGTGTCCGCGAACGGACGGGTGTGTCCGCGAACGGACGGGTGTGTCCGCGAAAGGACGGGTGTGTCCGCGAACGGACGGGTGTGTCCGCGAACGGACGGGTGCGCCGTTTTTTATCTGAACTTCTTGAGTCCCATGTCTATTCTCATCAGGCAATTAGGGTAGCATGTGCTGGACCTCCATCTCCATCGACCGGAATCGATGTTACATTTACATCGAGTTAAAACTCTTGGTATTATTTGATACCATTTCTAACCCGAATACCATTTCATAGTAAAAAGGACGAGAGAAATATACATTCTCTTTCTTAGAAAATCCTGATTATGACATGTTTTTCCTTTTTTTTGATTACTTTGAAATGCTTTTTGCTTTGGTTATTCCATTTTTAAAACGACTGCCTTTGTGGGAGCCCAAAGTTTGATTTCTTTTGAAAAGGGAACGGGTATATACCCATGGACCGATTTGAGGTCTTTTCTCCTTTTTGCAAAAGGTTGATTATGGATTTTTATTTGGAAAAACATGGGGATTATTATCATGAACGGGTGCATGCCCGTGGATTTATGATTCTGAACTTGGGGGTATTATGACCCGGAGCAACACTTCCGTATTAGAAGGGTGATTGTACGGATTTTTATTATGAGGTTCTTTTGTAATGCCGTTTCTAGGCAGAGTCCGAATTTGAGGTAGAGTTTCTTTTCTCCTCATTTCATGCTTGTGCGGGTGCAATTTTCCGGAGATCATATGGATGTATCTCTACGGAAGTTCTTGTCATATTTGTGTTCTCTGTCCGAAGTCCATTTCCACGGATGTAATTCTCGTGGAGGTGCATATGTGCTCCATTTGGAGTATCCGAGCACGGTTCTTGTCTTGTCCTCCTTTTTCTTTGGATGTGTGTATATTATCACAATCTTCTTTTTTTTTTCTTTATTTTTGAATATATGAGTATGTCTTGACAAGTCACTGCTTAGGCAGGTGTCCTTATATGGACGTGTGCTTATGTCCGTATGTTCTCGGGAGAAGCTTTGCCCGGAGAGATTTTACCTCAAAGAGATATGTGTATATAAACACAAATCTGCGCATTGTATATATTCTTAAACGGTATCTCCATTAAACGGAGTGTCCGATAGGAAGGAACCCTCGTATGAACGAAGTCCTTTTTAAGAAACATATACACAATAAGGCATATTTGTGATTATATAGATATGTTCTCGGGCAGAGTCTCTATTTGGGCAGAAATTCCACTAAGAAACACATTTACATAAACATAAAGTTCGTGATTATACGAATATGAACTCGGAGGGAGCTTTGTCCGGGCAAGATTCCAGCTAAGGGACATATGCGTATATTGGCAGATTCATGATTTTATGGATATGTTCTTAGGGAAATCTCCGTTCGGGCAGAGTTTCCTCTAAGAAACATATACATAAGAACATAAATTTGTGAATATACGAATATGTTCTTGGACAGAACCTCCGCTTGGGCAGAGTTTCCTCTAAGAAACATATACATATAACACGAGTTTGTGTTTACATGGATACGTCCCCTGAAAGAGATTTTTGCCTGGGCGGGATTCTCCCTAAGGAACATATTTGTATAATTACAAATTCGTAATCTTTATATATGTGTTCTCGGACGGAATCTCCACTTGGGCAGAGTTTCGTCTTAAGAAACATATATATAAGAACACAAATTTGCGAATATACGAATATGTCCTTGGGCAGAACCTCCGCTTGGACAGAGTCTCCTCAAGAAAACATATACATATAAGCACAAAATCCACCATCCCAGAGTCTCGCTCGATGGGCGGGGAGAACATGGGTATTTAAATGCCATGTGTCCATAGAGTCTTGCTCGATATGGACGGCATTTAAACCCCGAGAATATCACCCCACAGAGTCTTGCTCGATGTGGGGGATGGGGATTAAGAAGGAATGTTGATGACGATCACGCCGACCGCTCTCCTCTCCGCGCCTGGCCTATCGGGCTAAAGAAGGGGATTTGTACCTTCGAACACCAAACAGGGGAATTGGAGAATGAGAGAGGGAATGAGCAAAGGCTCTTTTTCTATTTTCTGGGATTTTCCCAACAGGGCTTCGCCGAGGCCAGCAAAAGACCCCCTTTCCTTATGGAATAGGGGGGTATTTATAGGGGTTTCGGCCCCTTACATGCGTGGGAGAGAGGAGAGTTAGACCCCTAACCGATGGTGACCTCATGATGAGGTCACCATCGGTTAGGGGGGTCTCCCCTTACCGATGGTGACCTCATCATGAGGTCACCATCGGTTAGCCCCTTAACCGATGGTGACCTCATGTTGAGGTCACCATCGGTTAGGGGGAGACCCCCCTTAACCGATGGTGACCTCATTGTGAGGTCACCATCGGTTAGGGGGTCCTAACCGATGGAGAGAGAGAGGAGAGGGGGGGATTTTGCCTATAAATACCCCCCTTACACCCCCTCATTTACAAGGGTATATGCCCAGGTGCTGGAGTTTTTTCTTCTGTCCCGGAGTTCTGCCCGACTTCTCGGAGTTCTGCCCGATCGGAGGGTGCCTTTGCAAGCCTCGGAGTTCTTCCTCGAGCTTGTTCTTTGTGCTTGTTCTTCGTATTTGGTCTATAGACCTTGTGCTGCCGGAGTTGCTGCTGGAATCCTGCTCCGTTTCTTCGGCGCCTCGCCCTGACTTCTCGGAGTTCTGCCCGATCGGAGAGCGTTGCCGGAGCTTGTTCTTTGTACTTGTCCTTCGTACTCGGTCTATAGACCTTGTGCTGCCGGATTTTTCCGTGCTTCGTACTTTGGACGGAGACATGTTCTCCTTGTACTTTCATTTTAACCGGACTCCGGCACCATTTTAAGGGCCGGAACTCCCCTGCTAAATTTTGAGGAAGGATCCCACTGAATAATTTTGTAACTTAAATAACCTTGGGGTCATTTTAAATCACAACTTTCTGGCCTCTGAGCAGGCTGCTGATAATGTATTGTAACCAGGCCTGCTGATAACCAATATTATCTTCGTGGCCCAACGGCCCCCTTCATCATGTCCGCGACTCGAACCGTCGTCCGCCAAAATAGGCTTCAACTAGGCTAGTCGTCGGACCATCATCTGATAGATTTTTGTAATTTCCGCTGAAATAAACGTGTCACACTTTTACCTTCCAACAGCTACCAACACAAAATAGGAGGGGAGACAAAGGGTCTCTTTAGCGCAGCCCTCGAACGCTTCGGAACCTCGAGGACATCTTACCATTTACAAGCACAACAAAGTAGGCCAAAGTGATGCAGGCTCTTATCCCACCAATCTATGTAGCCCCAAAATCCATCATGTACAGAACATCAAAGAGACACTGCCAACTCATTCTGTCATAGGTCTTCTCAAAGCCCAGCTTCAATACCACCCCTCTTTTCTTTTGTTGCAGCATAGCGAAGAGACATTCATGCACCACCAGGAAATTATCCAAAACATGCCTTCCTCAGATGAAATCCCCTTGGAGATGGCTAACCAAGTTATCCATGACATAGACCAGTCTACCAGCTAGCACCTTGGTGATGATCTTGTATGTACCATTGAGCAAATTGATTAGTCTAAAGTCCTGGAATTCATGATCCCCCATCTTCTTAGGGATGAGCACCAAGATGGTCTTATTGATGTTCCCCAAGTGAGCTCTCCCTTCCTAAAATTCTCTCACTGTCGCAATACAAACCTCTTTGATCAATCCCCAACATTTCTCATAGAATATTAGAGAAAAGCCACTAGGACTCGGGCCAAATCCCCAGTCAGAGAAAGCATCGCCTAGTGGACCTCCTTCTCTGAAAAGGGCAGCGAGATGGGGAAAGGCAGGAGAGGAGGTCAGCTGTAATCCTCGGCCTACAGAGCGAACCCTTAACAAATAGAGAGTAGTAAATTGATGCTTGATCTCTAATGTCCTCCTCGAGGAGAAGGAGCAATCCCCCACCTTGATTCAAGAGATGGAGTTGACCTTCGTCCTTTCCGATACTATCCGCTGGAGAAGGAGCAATCCCCCACCTGAAACGGGACCGAACACCCTGCACGTTTAAGAGTCTGACTCGACAGTCCTAGCACATCAAACTGTGCGCCACATGGATTTCAGCGTCCTTCAAGAATGCGATCGGTCACACCGTCGCGATTGACTTGTTTTCCCGCCCTTGGTTTTTTTGCATGTTTTCATATTCAGATTTTGAAAACCACTCTAGACCGCGACACATCGAGTCATCGCGATTCTGAGTCGTTGCGACCCGTTGGTAGTCGCGTTATTAAGGCGAATGTTCTTACCGTCGCGTTTTGAATCTCGTCGCGATATGTCGACCTGTCGCCACATGAAGGCGATCGACATACCCGTCACGTTTCTGTTCCGTAATCATTTCCGCATCGATTTCTTTTGAAAAGGCGCCGATCTGTCCTGTCGCATTAGTCGTCCGACTGTTTATCTATTTTAACTATTAACAGCCTATGAATTAGCGACGACTGAACCCGTCGCGATTTCTATAGCCTACCCGAGACTTGCTTTTCTCAGTCTAGAATGCAAGATTTACATATTATGACTTATGGTAAGTATTGTACAGTCTGTCCAATGGCCTAAAATCTGTCAATCCATGTAAAAGTTATAATAACCTGAAAGTCTGTTCTAATTGTTCATAAGTGCACGATCTTTCTAGCTTGAGATTATTGTGATCAACTTGATGTTCTAGCTTGTTGTTAAACTAAAAGTATATCATGTTAAAATACTAAAAAGCATGTGGTTATAATTGCATGTTCTATATTGTGTCTTCGTGTTACTTGCTTTCCGTTGTTTTAAACCGATGGATTGTGATATTGACACACGTTCTACACGACAAATCGCACTTATAGGCAGCCCTTTCTTGGGGGATTGGAAACTCTCTGTTGGTCATTCCGTACTGACAAACTATGGACCTTTCCACTAAAACCTCTGTAAATCTCCGTACTCCGTAGATTCCCTCATGGAGATCGAGTTGGTTGTACCATTGAAGTACCCAGAAGATAGAAAGCACTTCCGTTCTCATCTACTTCTCGTGAGAGTGATTTTATTACATAGAAACCAAGCCATTAAATGTAAAGATTGAACTAATGAAATTAACCTGTTATGTTGTCAAAATTTACTCCAGATCATGTCCACTTGCCTTGTCATTCTTATAATCATTGACATGATCTTTAGTATTTGACTATCTATTGCTTGAAAATCATGTTGGCCATAAGTGAAATGGAATTACTAGAAATTATTGGAACTTCGGTTCATGACCGATGCCTATGCATATAAGGACCCAGTCTGGTCCTAGGAGGAGCACCCGAAATACTTATAATCGCGAGAGTATATGATCCAATGAGGTGTCTGGCAATCACCTAATAGAGTGCAAGATTGATCTAGGTAATTTCCACATTGTTATTGAATGATTGATTGATTGATTGAACTATTATAAGTGAAATAGCCAAATCTATTGTACATACGAATCTAATATGTCATTATTCACTGGAATTCTATGGAATTCAACTTGTGCTATCTACTGTACATGTTATAGATTATTGAATCCCTTACATTTGACAATTGATCGTATCGTCATCCATCCCAATGTTAATCGTTCCTTCTCACATGATAAATGTCATTCGACTTTGTTTACTAAATCGTTTTCATACATGTTATACATTTGGAAGTTGTTCCATATCGTTATCATGATCGTCTTGCCATGAGTATTGCATGTTAGACTGTTAGTATCTTGCCTGATAAATTGTTAATTCACATAAAGCATACCCGCACCATGAGATATAAATCCTACTGGACGTTAGTGCGCTCACCCTTGCTTATAGCAACATTTCAGGTGATGACAATGAGGATATAGAGAATGATGCGGCTAAGGAAATGTGAAGAGCTTCCCGAAATGTACCTATCATGTCGGTTGTCGGACGCGGAAAATTTTGTGGTGGATTTTTTTTATGTGGTGTTTGAATTTAATTTGATTTTTATTTATTTTACTTTGTGGGGCGTGCCAGCCTGTTTAACAGACAGAGTTTGAGATCCGCGCAATGCGGAGAGAAAGTTTATGTCCAAGGAATGGACAAGTGCGTCAATTTTATTTTGAACTTAATTGTTCCGCGATTTTTTTTCATCAGGCGATTAGGGTAGCGTGTGCTGGACCCCTTTCTCCATCGATCGGAATCGATGCTTATTTACATCGAATTAAAAGCCTTTGATGTTGATTTACATCAATTTTAACCCGAACATCATTGATAACAAAAGTCGAGGTTTGCATTTTTCTATAAAATAGTAGTATGGTGTTTTATTTTTCATCAGATGAAATGGATTTTGTTTTAAAAAGTGATTTTGTTTTGAAAAGAGCATGGACTCGATTTGTGAGTTTAGCATGCACTTTGAGGAATGATTGGGTGTATCCATGTGGATTTATTTGATATTTGAATATGTTGTGTATTTAGACAGAGCTTCAGCATGGGCAGAGTTACTGCACAAACACACAAACATATATTTGATGAATATATGGCCGTATTTATTTTGGGGCAGAGTCTCTGTACGGGCAGAGTCTCCCCATAAAATACGGACATATGAACATATATTTTGTAAACATATGAGTATGCTTTTTTGGGCAAAACCTCCACTTGGGCAGAGTTTCCCTTAAAAGACATATACATATGAGCACAAAGACATACCCTTACGGAGACTCGCTCAACGTGAGGGAATAACACAAATGTGTCTAAATGCTTAAATCCATAGAGACTAACTCGACATAGAAACATTTAGAATATAAAGATGTTAAATACCTTATGCCCATGGAGACTAACTCAACATGGAAGGCATTTAAACATCGAAGTACACGAGCACTATTTAATTTTATCTCCACAAAGACTAACTCGATGTGGAGATATGAATATATATTTGGATTTAGAACCCCCAATGGAGACCAACTCGACATGGGGGGGATTATGGAGATTTCGTAGCCGAAGGGGGACTACCTTTTCACTTGCCGAGGGCGAATACCTTCACGCCGAGCAAAGAAATTTCTTCAACAAGCCTGCTTAGATTTCAGAAGAAGGCTTCCCTTTATATTTCAGAAAATAGGTCCTCCCCTTTTCAAAAGAGAGTCCTCGTTGCCATCGGACTACATGAGGTATTTATAAGGGTTTTGCCCCTTTACATTGAGAAGAGGAGAGAGGGGTAACCGATGGAAGAGTTCCATCGGTTAAGCCCCTTAACTGATGGAAGGTTTCCATCGGAGGACAGTCCCATCGATTAAGGGTCTTCCCCTTTTTGGGTATTTTTTTGGGAAATAGGGGTCTTGGGGCTTTACAATTTTATGTGCCAACATCGGCCAATATGTTTCGAGTTAAAAGAGTCTGTAATAGTTAGTTTACTTTTCATGAGTCTTATGTACTTGAATTTCAATAATGGGCTCTATGTCTAGCTCTAATCATGTAAGGTTGTAAGTTAGCATTGATGGAAATGAAATAAAGAATTATTTGGCTGGCACAATTATTGTCTCAAATCTTTTGTTATATTTAGTTGTCACTCTGAATTACTTGACTGTTGATACTTGTACTTGTATCACTCATGCTCTCGATATTTAATTCTACTGCTAAATATCGAGGCGTGACAGGGTCCCTCATGCCCCGCCTCCATCCAAGCACAAGGGGGTATTTTTGTAATTTTCTAGACTTCCCAGGGACATTTTTGCAAAGGGAGGTTTTCAGAGGTATTTTTTGTAAAAGATGGGTTTTCAAGGGTTTTTTGTGTAATTTCTGGATTTGGTGGATTTTGGGAAACCATTTGGTTGGGATTTGAAGACCTGGGTGGATTTTGGATTTTGGGGTTTATTTGGAGTATTTTCTGGATTTGTTCCAAAGATATTTCTGGGTTTTGACTGTTTATGGCTTTTTTTGTAGATTGGGGGGATTTATGGATTTTGGGCCATTGGTGGGGCTTTTGGGACATTTGTGGGGCTTTTGGGCCTTGGGGTTTTGGCTTAGTTTGGGCCATTTGTGGGGATTGGGGGTTTGTGAGTTTTGGCTTGGTTTGGGCCTTGGGGTTTGGGGGTTTTGGCTTGGTTTGGGCCATTTGTAGGGCTTGGGGGTTTGTGGGTTTTGGCTTGGTTTGGACCATTTCCCTTTGCCTCACATGGACGCAGTTTTGTACCATTTGTCCATGGAGACCTAACTTTTATAGTAAAAATAAATGTCCGCATTATATTTCCACAGACATATAATTTTTATAGCCAACAGTGGCCCAATCCTCCTCATCCATAAAACCTATCTCCTCCAAGCTATCCAACCCCGCAAGATGTTGAAGAATCCTATCATTGGCAGCCCTCCTCGGAAGGGTTTTTATCAACTCCCCAAGAATTAAGAATGTGCATAGTATGCTTTAATTCCTTACCAAAGTACCCATAGCCTACCAAAGTACCCATAGCCGAAGAACAAGTAACAGGGGTGCTCCATGCACTTGCAACTGTGTCCAAGAAATCAGCCTCCCTGAGTCAGACCTGCTCAAACCTGAAGCTACGTGGATGCCAAAAAGCAGGAGAATTGGCCTGTGGTCTGAAGTGGATCTAAACAACCCTAACACCTAAGCATGAGGAAAGTGATCCTTCCAATCAATGGAAACAAGAAACCTATCCAACCTGGAGTAGGAACTCTCTACTCTCAAGTTGGACCACGTGAAGGAGCCATGAGACATGTCTAAGTCCACCAAAGTGGCCTCCTAGATAAAGTTCCCAAAGTCCTCCATCTCATCATCAA
Source organism: Colocasia esculenta (assembly GCA_014218235.1). Taxonomy (NCBI): domain Eukaryota; kingdom Viridiplantae; phylum Streptophyta; class Magnoliopsida; order Alismatales; family Araceae; genus Colocasia; species Colocasia esculenta. Next base: position 49,641,940 of record CM024764.1, on the reverse strand, counting down.
CTGAAATGTCTCCGGACATTTCCCAAGGCCCAACAACCGCATTAAAGTATCCATCCATACACCACGACCGGCCGCACAAAGTTGGAATTGGACCAAGTCATTTCACAACTGGCGCTTCTCCTCCCTAGGCTGGGGACCATAAATCCCACTGAAATCCTAGAAGAAACCGTCCCAGACATTTCTGAAGTGCAATGAGATGGCCCATCTACTAATACCCTATCCTGCATCACCTTCTCCACCTCGAACAGGTTCCATAGGACCATAATCCCCCCGGATCTACCCACTGTGGGGATGCAACTCTTTGGGGAAGCCGAACCGCACCAATCTCCCTGAGCAAAGCACTACCATCCCCTTCACACTTCGTCTTCTACAAGCATAAAATGTCAATTTTGCATCTCCTACTCATCTCCCTACTGTCCTCCTTTTCTCTGTCCCTCCCAAGCCTCTCACATTCCACGATACGATCCTCATTGATGGTTGGATGTGAGCCCCTCCCACTTCCATCTTTCTCCTCACTACCTCGCCCAACCCTCGAATGGGATCAGCACCACCCCAGATCCTTGCACTCTAGAGTATATTGATCTTAGAAAAAACTCCCCCAAAGTCCTCCTTCGCCGTCTGGAATGAGATCCCAACCTAACCTGCCACCCTCTAGCATGGTCTATAACATTAATTTCAATTTCCTCAACCAACTCTCTCACTTCCTCAACCCCAACTTGTTTCGTCCACAACCATTTTCTCCCTCCTACAAAGCATACTTCCCCCACCATTAGGATCATGACCTAGCAACTGAGGCACCGCCTCGAGCGATGATCCCTAGCCAAGACAATGGTGGACTCACCCTCCTAATCCCTGAACAGTGTCATCAATTTGGTTGCGATTGGCCATTTTTTGTTGCGGGTTCAACCCACACCAGTTTGGTTTATAAAACCGATTAAACCGAATTATCCCTATATAATATTAAATTAATATAAATTAGGGGCATTCTAGTCTTATTAATTAAAATGATATCAACCATTGGATCTTTACCCTTAATCCATTAAATTACTTTATTCCAGGTTCACCGTACAGGTGTACCGCGTCGACCCGGATTTTTCCTCTCGGTCGGTACGGTACCCGTGGCCCCCTCTCGCCGCCCCCACCCCTCCTCCCCTCTGTCTGTCTCCTCCCACCCCCCCCCCTATTGTCTCGCCCCCTCCCCCTCCTCCTTCCAATGCCCCCCCCCCCCCAGAACCCTCCCTCCCCTCCGTCCGTCTCCCCCCCCACCGTCTCGCCCCCTCCCCCTCCTCCGTCCAGTGCCCCCCCCCCTCTGTCCAACCCCCCCCCAGACCCCTCCCTCCCTCTGTTCCTCCCCCCCCCACCCCTCCCTCCCCTCTACCTCCACCGTCTACCCCCCCCCACCCCCCCCACCCCCTCCTCTCACCCGTCTCTCCCCCCTCCAGCCCCCTCCTCTTACCCGTCCCCCCCCCCGTCACCCCCTTCCCCTCTGATCGAACCCTCCCCCTCCGCAGCGGCAGGTGGTGAGAGGACGGTGCAGCGCGGCAGCAAGGGTGTCAACAGTGCAGCGCGGCGGCAATAGCGATGGCGAGGGCTCCTCCCCACGGCGCGGCAGTAAGCTGGAGAGAGAGAGAGAGAGATGGGGAACGCAAGAGAGAGAGAGAGAGAACGCGAGAGATGGGGAAGAAGCATGAGGGGGAGACTGTGTCGACCGTGCCTAGTATCGGCTTTTGCCAGGCACGGTGAGGCAAGGCCAAATCGCATCGGTACGGTGCGGTTTGGTCAACCCTGCTTTATTCACACAAAAGCCAAAACACAAAAGACAAAACCCTAACCTAATTTTTTCCCTCCCCATTTTCCCCCATCCGGCCATCCCCACCCCACGGCAGCGGCGGCCAAAACACAAAAGTGCAGAACCCACACAACCTCACCTAAGCTTTTCCCTCCCACATTTTTCACATCCCCACCCGGCCACAGCAGCAATCCCCTAGTGGAACGGCATGCCACACACCAGCAAGCCGCACGCAGAGCAGACTCCTTTTTCCCCACTCCCCACCTTGTGGTCATACTGCGCACCAGTATGACCCCATTTACCCCACCCCACCCTGCAGCGGCAGTCACGACCCATGGCGCACCAGCAGGCAAGCGGCGTTGCGGCAAGCCCTATTTTCCCCACCCCGCAACAGCACGGCGCACCGTGCACCAACAGCCACCAACGGGCAGCGGTGGCATGGCACACCAGCGGCAACAGGCAAGGCCTGATCGGACCATCCGGTAGTGCCTGCTCCAATCCACCTCCACGCTTCGTCTACCATTTTTCCCCTCCCTCATTCCCCCTGTTAATTAGTGAATTAATTATTATATTTATATAGAGATCAGTTGTTTTTCATATTTTCTCTTTATAAATGTTAAATATGTGCCAATGGACATGTTAATATGTTAATGGGGATTTTCAATATATTTTGTTTTAAACCAAACCAAACCGAATCAGTTTGGTTTGGTTTCAAGACGAAACGGTTTGGTTTGGTTTGGGTTGGAAGTCTATTTCGGTTTGGTTTGGTTTGGGAAAAAACTCCTTCAAATCGAACCAAACCGAACCGTGTTCACCCCTACCTCCAGCCGCCGGTAGACAACTTTACTAGGGACCAAACCTTCCAATACTGTCACCACTCAGCATCTCTACAAACCTCGCATCCTATCCTGCAGAGGCCTGGCTGAAAGAGCTCCAACATCCGCCCATCTTCTACCTCCAGCCCTGAGACAATCGCGAAGGTTAGGCCCCTTAACCACCGAGGCAAACGAACAAGACCGAAACACTGGCGTCGACGAGGCCATCAAGCAAGAGCACCGAAGATGATCCCATCTTCTGCATTGAAAACACGTCGGAGGGAGGCTGCCTGGCAGGCAGCCTCCCCCCCCCCCAAAAGCGGGCCATTGCCCGCATGACCCCACGAAAGCCAAGAGCTTCTCTCACTAGAAAAGTCTAAAGAGAGGTCCCATCATGTTTTGCATAAGGTGAATTTATATTGAAATGTTATTGACTATTCCTTACAATCTGTTTAGAGGGTGTGCAACAGCTACCTACAATGTATTAATGACACAAATGCAAGAAATTAGGTTTGGCTTACCAATATTCCTGTTAATGCAGTAACTCTAGAAATAACAAGGGGAATCTTGCTCAGTTGAAAATCTCTCTGGATAAAGTTTTTGGATATACTGCCCTTAATATCTTCATATATCCTCTCCACCCTGAATTCAAAGCAAAAGATAGGATGTAGACACTACAAAGAACATAAAGTATAAAAATGTAAATAGGTAGCTTGCTACAGGCACAAATGCCAAGATCAAATAAATAAGAGCTCACCACATCCTCCCTTCACCGTCAAGAATAGATGTCAAGATCAAATAAATACTGTGGTAACATTCATCAACAGCATATTTCATGTACTCATCCCTTGAAATTCTCTCCCAAAGCTCATCCTGTGTCATTTTGCCTTCAATTGCAACATCCTTAGCAACAAATATCTGAAACAATGTCATTAAAGTTGATCTTCAATTAAAGGACGAAATACAGTAAGAAGGTCAAAGGAAGATCTCTATTTCTAAAGAAGGTGGTTTCCACCACCAATTCCTACCTTACCAACAAGCAGGAATAATGGCCATTGAACCAGTGGAAGAATTCCAGTATTTTTTGGCATGACAAGTAAGTCCATCTCACTGCAAAGATGAACCAATTCCTCAGCAGATGATTGAAAAGACACGTAGCAGCTATAAGGAAGAAGTCATCTACCACTTACAAGTTAGTAAGGTAATCTTCCTCTCTTAAATTCTTTACTATCTCATTCCAAAATGGAGCAAACTTTGCAGCATCTAACTTGCTTCCATCAAAATTCTTCAAAGGAAAAAAAACTAGCTCACATCACTTACCAAAAGTAATTGCTAATAAAATATTGCATAAAATAAATTGCATGTACACAAAATTTGAAATGCTGCAGCAAGGCAACCAACATCATGGTACAGTGCTAAGTTGAACGAAGCAACTAAGAGGTTCTTTTAGCTTTTAGTCCCATAATTTTTAGCAATTAATTTAGCTTTTAATCCACATTACTTGACTAATTATCCCTGAACTCTACAAACCTAACATTCCTTAGAAGCAGGTCCTTTTCAGGGACAATTAGCTATTAGGTCCCTGAAGGGGATCTGCCTCCAAAGGAAAGTTAAGTTTCTTGAGCTCAAAGCTAAGAGGGCATTTGCGCTCCTACCTTCAGAAGGCACCTCACTCTTGTGGAGATGGACCTGCTTCAGCTTCTCCTTCAATCTCTACTACAAGTCAATGTGGATGCATCTGCAGAAGACAGCTGGTGGTAGGGCTGCAACCGGATCGGATTCCGTATCAGAAGCATGAGTTTCCTATACCGATTCCGATAACTGTATAAAGCTTCCAATTCCGATATAATCGGAATAGTCATTTCCGATTTTGATCCGATTCCGATTACGTTACCAGAACCGAAATTGGAATTGGTAACATTTTTCTTTCCGAAATTCAAGTTTTTTTTTCTGATTTCGCTTCCGATTACCGAAATCCATGGACTAAGGTGCTTACCGTGGCTCTGTCTTTTGAGTTTATGGATTGAGCGGCACATTGGCACATCACACAAGTTGGGGGGCGTGGGTTGAGTGAGGACTTAGGGTTTAACACTTTAAGTTGTTATTTTTTTAATATTTAATTTAAACGGAATCGGAATGAGGATATTTCGATTCCAATAGCTTATCGGAATAACCAATAAGCTACCAATATTATTTTTCAATTCTGAATCTGACAATTCTTATCGGAATCGGGTCGGAATCTCAGGTTCCGTTTTCAGGCCTAGCTGGTGGTGGAGATGCGACTCGAAAGGGCAGTTCTCTGTTAGATCGGCCTACTCAATTGTCTCGGATGTAGGCCTCCGTCACTCTGCTGCTCCCCATCTCTGGAGAACCAAAAGTCCCCTCTTAAGGTCAAGTTGTGGATTTGGAGGATCTCCCATGGCTGGCTACCCACGTGCATTAGATTGGCCTCTTTCCTTCCGGTCATTTCCACAGGCTGCTGTTTATGCGGCAAAAAGGAGGACTGGGACCATCTGTTTGTTCACTGCCCCTTTGCTTAGGAATTATGGGCAAGGATTGGCCAGATATTCAACCAGTAACTTTGTCCTTTTGAGGGGGTTCATCACCTCCTCATCACGTGGAATAGGAGATGATCATTAAAGGTGACTCGGTTTTGTTGTGGCTTGTTCTGCATGCCACTCTTGGGGATATTTGGTGCGAAAGAAAGAGACGAATCTTTCAGAGGGAGTCAGGGTTGGAAGATAGGACATTTTCCTTTATTTGTGAGAGGGTGGTCTTTTGGGCAAAGCATATATGTAAAGTGGGGGAGCATAACTCCTCCATTTTCCTTTCTTTGGGTGTTAGTGCCAATCTTACCTTTCTTGGAGGGGCGGTTTTTTGTAAATGAATTTTTAGTAAGTGGGGTCTCACACTCGTTTCTACACTCAAACACCTTGTTGTGTAATTGCTTGTATAGGTGTCCTGGGGGGTTACTCTTTTGAGAGGTTTTGGGCCCCGTTTACATGTACACTCTTTTTCTTTTTAATATATCAGTGATACTACAGACTTTTCCAAAAAAAAGAAGCTAAATAGTCCTGTTACAAGACTAAAAACTAATTGCAAAAGATTATGTGGACTAATATCTAAAAAAACCCAATTAAAAATTATGATTACATCCTATTCATTAATATGATTTGTTATGAGGACACAATGCATCGCTATGAAAAAACTGAGCTATATTCAATTAATATTCTACATTAAGGAGGATGGGAGTGGGAGAACATTTGTACTTAAATCTATTATATTCTCAATATAGACACAAATGCACAAGTGTGTTTAACTGTGCAATGCGCATACAAACGTAACAATCCTTGACATTGTTAGTCACTAGGGTGAACAGGAGAAAGTGGACTGGCAGTAATAACTCTCTTTTTGTTTTCTGTGGCATCATGTGAACATTGATCATTTTGTCATAAACTGCCAATCAGCAGAGAAGTATCGACAATCCTTGGATCCATGCTAGTATGTTTTGCAATTTCATTCATTCGAAGACGTCGGAAGTTTTTATAGCAGTCAGAGATCAAATTGGTAAGTGCAATCATCTTAAAAATTTTCACAATCCCCCTCATGCTATCATCTATTGGAGTGTCTGCAAGGAATATGATTCAATGCCCAGAGGACATAGATCTTACATTGAACACCGTTTATGCTCTTTATTATTTGCATGATTAGAGTATATTCATTCTAAGAATTTCTGCAGAAGATCAGGATGAGATACTAGTCATATCTGTCACTTCTGTGAGATAATTTTTACTCTCTTAGAGAGGTACTTCAACATTTTCACAGTTGGTACAATCAACCTTTTCTTCCAAAAAGATTTGACATTCCTGGAAAGTGTCATCACACAGAAATGTGTCCATTTAGCAAAAAAGTACATCAACCACTCAGAATATATCCAAATAAAACCCCTCTCCACTAGATTGAGACAGTAAAACCCATCACTGCCTATCAGAAAGAGGATTCTGAGTTTAACAGGTGATAATAAGTAGGTTCTTTAGATGTATATATTAAGTGAACTGCAAGAGTGGAACCATAAGATAGTCCAAGCAAATGCCAACCTCTTTGGCATTTCCATAGGAGCTGACAGGATAGTTGACAAATAACCACAAACAAATGCATTAAGTTGAATCATAAGCTAGTTCAAGCAAATGCCAACTATTGGCATTTCCACAGGAGATAAGAAGGCAGATGACAGAGGAGGGGGGGGGAGAGAGAGAGAGGGAGAGAGAGACTGCATCAGTCTCTCCTTCCCTCCTTTCTCCCACTTCTATCCCAGAGAGCAAGAACATCAATGAAATGAAGCAACTTGAAGGTATATTAATTACGAAAAAACATGCCTGCCAAAGGTAGGAAAGTCAATTTCCAAAAGCAGATAAGCAACAGAACTTCAAAATGATCACAGGCAATGCACTCTCCCTCCCTCCCTATCTTCCTCCCCCTTCTATCCCAGACAACCAGAACATCGATCAAATGGAGCTACTTGAAAGTACATTAATTCAAACAAAACATGCTGCCAAAGGTAGGAGAGTCAATTTCCAAAAGCAGATAAGCAACAAAAGAGAAAAATGATCATGGGAGAGGAAAAACTATCGAAAGAAATGCATTAAACATGCAGAAACAAAAAAGAAAAATCCACAACTTCACATTCCTTAACTATCTCCCAGATCCACCAAACTATACAAAGGAGTGAAACTCAATACATTAAATTATATGTAGAGCTGAAATCTACTCTAAATTTTGTTTCATTTCTCTGTTTCCAGATAGTCCATAATATAGCTCCAAAAACTTTGATCGAATCCACCTTCTGAACATGTGCTGGTCTTCCAGCTGCCCACCACATCCAGAGTGACTGAAAATCTGATGGTACATCCTCCTTTATTTCCAAAAAGAAAAAACATCCTTGGCTTCATGAGTTTGCTCAACAGACAGCTGTCTCCTGTCTTTCACAGTGGCAGAGGCCTAAAACAGGGGGGACCCCTCGTCTCCTCTCTTCTTCTTCATCCTATTAAGCTATTAGCTCACATCTTGAGTAGGATGTATAATAGGATGGAGAATTTTGGTTTAATCAGAGGTTTTCCATGAAGGGAGCATGGAAAGCACATCACTCTTCTTTTCTTCTCAACAGATGAAGACCAGCAGTTTGTTGCTAGTTTTTATGCTAGAACCTGGAGGAGAGTGGATTGAAGTTCAGCTTCCCTATGTCTTCATGTAGGGATCCATTATGGAGACACCTTGTTCCAGAAGTCCACCTTGATTCATTTGGATCCAGGCATGGAGTATTTCCCATCAGCTACTTGTCTGGCTGGGAAAAGTAGGCTGCTTTTTTATGGGTACAATATCAGCATTCTTTTTCACCAGTATTTTCCTACCTTTAACAACAGTGTTTTTTTACAAAGACAGAACGTATTTGCCAAACATGCAACACTTTCTGTTAACCACTTACAAACTCAATAATCTTGATGAACATAAGTTCAAGAGAGTCAACACCATTGAAAATGGATGATAGATAATATTTAGAAACAAACACACATCAGATGATCAGAATATTATGCATGTGTCCAGAGAGAATAAGGTATAGCAGCGCCTCTCACAAAAGAAAATTTCTGTCACCTGTCCAGAAGAGTGAAGGGACCTCCTACATCAGGAAATATAGATCATAAAATCAGAACCTAAACAGCATATTAAGAAGCAACCAGATGCAGGAAATATAGATCATAAAATCAGAACCTAAACAGAGTATTAAGAAGCAACCAGATGCAGGAAATACGAACACCTTTCCGGATGAGCAATGAGATTGTTCATAAAGGCCTCGGGAAACTTTTCAAACAGCTTGTGAACAGCTTCTAACGATCTGATCTGAAAGAACAATATTTTAATTTAGACATAGGAATTTTGTTATCATAATGCACCTGACAGGAACAAAGGAAGAGTCATCTATGGAATATAAAATATAAAGGATGTTACCTCCCCCAGACGATCTCTGGCCCCTAACAAGAATCCCCAAAGAGCAGACCAAAGGGTGTAAAAGACATGAATATCTAGGAGATAGATCTGCAGAGAAAGGACATCATAGAGATTATCAACATGAAGTTGAACAGCAGCAGCTCAGAAGTAATGAAGCTACTCAGGAGAAGAAGCGAAAATTTAATGAGCAGGAAGACTACTCACAGCAAAGACGGGTGCCCACAGGCAAAGAACTGTCAAAGCATTATGGTTATCTGTGGAAACTAGAATTAGCATCAAACTGACAAAGAATACATATGGACACAGAGAAAAATGCATCGTTAAATTATGTGTATATTACAGACACATACGTATAAAAAACATCAATTTGCATAGATGCACAGAAGAAAATGTACATGGAAAACATGGTGACCCAGTTATTTTAGCCAGGTAAGAGGAGAGGCTACCTACATGAAAGGGATACCTGAACATAGGTGTGAAAATATGTTGGTGTGGAGCCACCAAAGACAAAACTACAACTATGTTTGTTTGGGGACCGGTCCCAAGTCCGGGTGACAAAGGAGGGTTTGCGTTAAGTTGACAGCCAGCAGTAAAAATAATGTCAAATCCTTGCATGAATTCTGATCTAAATATTTGTGCTAATGCTAGAGTGTTCCCCGGAAGCGACGGACTACATTGGAATCTGGATGGAATGATAAATGAGCAAAAGGCTACCTAGGGTGTTCCCCATAAGCGACGCACCACAATGGCGCCCGATTGCGGTGTCAAATAGGCAAGGGTTCCCGTGTGGGGTTGGGCGAACACGGGTAAGGAAATTAGTGAAAAAACATAGGATCTGTCTAGCTACTTGGAATATGGGAACCCTACCCATGGATGGGGGTGTCGGTTTCGGGGGGGGTCCGAAACCAATTCGGTATCAATATCGGTTTCGGATTCGGCCAAAACCAGCCGAAACATGTAAAAACCCATTAAAAATATGAAAAAATTCAGAAAAAATCAGAAAATTATAAAAAATTATCAATACATCACCAAAATCAGTGGACATGCATTTGAATCTAAATAAATTAGATTAATGTTGAACCCGGAAAAAAAAATGCCGGGATTTAAACAAAGGTTGGGCAATAAACCCGCCCGAAAAAGTGCAGAGTTTCGGGAGAAATCCCCGGACTCGTCCCATTTCGAGCACCTGAGATAAACGGGTTCGAACGCATGTTTTATTCCGATTCAATTTGGATGACATTTTAAATGTGATGTTTGACAACACGGTAGGCTAGGGTATACACCCCTCTGCCGGGCAAAGTCAATATCAGTCCCAGTCCGACGTGATATGCACGTCGTGTACATGTCCAGGCAGATAAAATAACCCGACGTTCGAAAACGAAAACAAACAGAGCTTCAAACGGCTTCACAAACGGACTTCGAACAATGTCAACGGGCGAGAAGAGGGCCCACTTTTATATTTCAGGCCAGCTGAACCACCCCCCGTGGGGTGATTCTTGCACAAAACACCCCCCATGGGGGTGTTTGTGTGCTGGACCACCCCTTGCAGGGTGGTTCTTGCGCCGAACCACCCCCTGCGGGGTGGTTCCCGTGCAGGGACCCCCTACGGGGTGGTGTCTGCACAAGAACCACCTCTGCGGGGGGTTCCTAGGTGTTCTGGTGCAAGAACCACCCCCCCTCCCCTGCGGGGGTTTTCCCTGTGGTGATCCCCGCAGGGCCCTTCCTGGCAGCACCCCACCCCCCCCCCCAAGGGGGGCTTTTCCGTGCGCACCCCCCCCTACGGGGGGTTTTAGCGCCATACCCCTTCGCCTCAAACCTCTATAAATAAGGGGTAAGGGCCATGAAGGGAGGGATCCGGATCCAAGGAAAAAAATTCAAAACAAGGAGCTTTTAGAGTCTATCTGGAGAAGGGAGCTTGGAGAGCACCTTGCGTTATTCTCCCGTCCTCTGTGCGCCGGTTGTTCTTCGCCCGTGCTCTGGTGAAAAGCAGTTGGTGAAAAAAAATCACCGTAGGTCTATATATTGACCATGCTCCTTTTGTAAATAAGTCGTTCCGTGTTTTATAATAACAAGTATATGAAGACGCATGATTGGAAATGCCTAATGAGGGCACATATATCCCATTAAGGACATATATACAAATGTGACAATATATTTAAAGATGATTGTGGATGTCTAAAATACCGTTCATAACCTCCTAATTTCGACAAAGTCTTTTAACAAACGTATCGTATCAAAGGTCTTCGAGTTTCTTACTCGATATAAATGAAACACCGACTCCGGTCGGTGGGGAATGGTCCAGTACACGACCGCCCCGATCGCCTGATAAAATTGACGCGCGCAGAATATATATATATAAATGTTCGAGGGCTTAGGGTCTATACCCGATGCACCTCATAAATATCAAACTTTGTCTGTTTATTTTAAACAGTCTAGCACGCCCATGCATAGATACAAATACACTATATGTATATATTTTTCATACTGAGTGGATGACATGAATCCACCGCACTTTTGCGTATGAATCTTCTTTACGCATTCCCATAGTCTGGCACGCCCGGTGGCACCATTCCTGCCTTTCATACATATGTAAAAAGACCTTATGTCGATATAGGTTATATGATGGTTGACATCCACACCGCAGGGTCGAAAGGAGCTGAAACCGGTGCAAAAAGCTCGTCTCCACCCGCAAACATATCAACTGAAGCAAATGGCAGCGGTCACATATGGTCCGCTCGCCATCGCCAACCACGCCAAATGTGGTTACCTTACCACTCCCGTGGTATTCGGTGACTTCCCTACTGTCGTAGGCTCCCCCTAGTTCCTAAGGGTGGTGCTCGCCGTCCAGATAACATCGGCAGCAGCACCGAAAGTAGCAGCGGCCGGGGGTATCAAGCCCCGCCCAAATCAAGGCCGAGTCTTCTAGGTAAACACCATCTCCTGCATCGCAGTCCCTATAAAAAGGGGGCAGCGGCAGGGCCGCAAGGGTAATAAGCCCAAGACAGTGGTCTCCAACTCCGGCAAAACGGTTCTCGTTGGAGACGTGTGCATCCGGCTCGACTCGATTGAGGCAAGCCGATCATGCCGAGGGATAGATGCGTCCCTACCATATCCACCTCCAACCACTTCGCTCCCCTCCAGGGCATGCGGCAAAGCAAGCGGGACTCCCGAAAAGAATCTCAACCTAAGCAAGCGTCTAACTCGGCGCCTCACCAGCCTCGCAAAATGAGGCAAATATGGGTCACCAAACAAGAGGCTCTCCAAATAAAGCAAGGAAGAATGGGCCAACCCGCTGAAAATCCGAAGAAATCATATTCTGAGTCAGAAAAAACTCAAAACCCCGAACCTCCTCGTCCTCGTGGACAGAAGAGGAGGGGCATATATCAGAAGACCAACTTCGTCTCCACCCAAACGAAACCTACCCCAGAAGAAGATACAAGTTGTCGTGAAGCTCCCGCACCACGAGTCACGATCTTCGAAAGACTGAGCACCTCAGTCTTCAACAGGCTGGGGGCAGTGCTTCGCCGAGGCGCGCAAAAGCCGAAGAAGCGGAGGGTGCTGCGGACTCATGAAGAAGGTGGAGGGATAAAAATCTTCACATGTTATGCCTCCGGCAGGGACCTGGCTGAGCCATCCGGCGTCCCTACGGACGTGGCCAGGGTAGATGAATCCGGCCGTGGAGGTGATGCGATCCACCGATATACCCTAAGTGCTGCCAGAAGACCTCCTCAAGGACAGCACGGCGGTCAGGCTGAACCCTCAAACTAAGGGTTAGTCATGGAGCTGCCACCCAAATATGATCAAGGGTCACTCCCGGGCCAAATCCGGGATGACCGGGAAGGAACGGACGAAGACAAGGTTGCAAGCCTCCATCCCGCTGACAGACACCTCCCGATTGATGAAGGACGACCCGTGCTGTTCTTCGTGCCGCCAATCAAGGCTGCTTTTCAGGCTATGACAGATGACGCCAAATATGAAGTCATGCAGCGCTGGCAGGCCGAAATGACCAATCTCATGATGGAGATAGGGCAACAGGCGGGCACAAATGCGTCGCGCCGCCTTGTGCCGACGGCAAACCAAAATGCTCAGAGAAGGCATCAACCTTGCGACTTGCCCGATGTCAACCAGCAGGTAGCCGCGCCCAGTGACTATATTGTCGATCCGGGCTAGCAGTCAAGCCGGGGCATACACTCCCAAGCCTTCGTAGCTGAGGACAATGTGGCCCAGCGACGAATAATTGAAAAGATCGTGGATGATCATTTCGCTCAACGAGGCGAGGGGACCGCTACTGTAGACCTATACAGTGTGTCGTATCCCGTCCACCATCAATTCAAGAAGTTGCCACAGGACTGCCCCAAGGCACCGAAGTTGCAAAAGTTCAACGGACAGGGCTCGCCAAATGAGCATCTGGCCTACTATATAACGGCAATGGGCGATTTGGCGTTCGATGAATCCTATCTGCTCCGTTATTTTGCAACCTCCCTGACGGGTACTGCCTTCTAGTGGTACTCAAGGTTGAGGCCCAACTCCATTGTTGATTGGGCCGATCTTCAAAAGAAATTCATCGACCGTTTCCAGACGGCCGAAAGGAAGGTGTCGCTAGCGGAGCTATGCTCCCTCAAGCAAAGAAGAGGTGAAACGGCACTCGACTTCATTAAGCGGTGGCGAGACTTCAGTATGAGGTGCGACAATCTCCCAACGCAAGAAGATGCCATAACCATCTATCGGCGGGGTCTGGCAACCGAGATAAGTGAAAAGTTGCTAGGCACCAACGTCAAAGGCTTCGATCAGCTCAACTTTATTGTCGCGGAGATTGAAATGTTCTTCGCCGACAACCTGGTGCATGCTTCCTCCAGAAATAAATCAAATAAGGAGCGTGCCTCTGGTAAAGAAGTCAATGTCGTGGACTTCAACCCTACAGGCCAAGGAAAGAAGGTCTAGGTCTCCGGCGCTCCAAGCAAGAAAGTACCCTACTCCTTTAAGAGGGAGCACACAAGGAAGCTCTTCACCCTATGTATGAAGAACGACTTGATCACACTCCCAGGCCCAAAAAGGCCCGGAGAGGTTGATAGGGTGAATGAGCCAAACTACTGCCTCTATCACCGCATGCTAGGGCACTCCATTGAAAATTGCTATGTCTTCAAAAATGAAGTGCAAAAGCTGATTCAGAGCCGCCTCATCACAATACAAGGCAACTTGGTTGATCCTCCATAGCCCCATGCTTGGAACCAATCGAAGCAATCGGCCAATGTGATCAATGTAAATACCCCGGTCCCCAGGCTAGGTATGTATGAGGCAGATCCAAGGGACTCCCAGTCCACAAACGGGCATGAGGCACATCATTACTCGACCCTTGGACACATGTCATTGCCAGAAGCGGTGCAAAGCCTCGAAAGACAGGTCCAATCGTTGCGGCACGGCCAACGCAAGGTGCTTCTATACTTGAGGAGCATGGACGAGTGTCTGACTACTCTCCACCATAAGCTCCCAGCCCCAATGGCCGCGTCTGCAATCCCGACTCGTCCCCCATCTGAAGGTTGGCTCTCAGAAGAATCTTCAAGCCCGTCCGATGATGAGGCGGCGGAAAGGCTATATTCCTTCCCGTGCCATCGGACTCTGACGATTTTCTGTGCCTGCCTTCGGGGAGGGTTATTAGGCTACCAGCCACCGACAAGTATTCCAGCGAACTAATGCATATATCATCAAGTCGCGGGACATGACCTAGAAGACTATTGTGTCTTCAAAGATAAGGTTGAAGCCTGGATCAACCAAGGAGTCATCGACCTGGGTAGCTCCCGTGTTGATCCGCCGCAGCCTCACGTTCGCGAATGGGCGAATCACTCAGCTGACGTTGTTACCCATTTGATCAACGTCATCCATCCGCCCGAAATCTATACAGCAGCGGCATTCACATTCTCGGAGTCGGAAATGGTGGAAGCTAGTTCCTCCAGTGTTGTCCCTACCCTATGGTATCCAGGATGGCGGCTCTCTCATCAAAACTCGTTCGTGAAAGAAGACACTAACAAGATTTTTTATAATCCTTTGAGAGGAGGTTATGTAATGGGGCATGATCCGCCACAAACATATACTGAGGAGGAGAAAAACCACCCCATGTATTGCAGATATCATGCCATGCTGTTGCATCTTACGAACAGATGTCCAATTGCTGAGATTGGATCGAAACCTTGATACAAAGGGGAAGATCGATCGGAAGGCAATTATATGGTCTTGAAAACAGCCAGGGAAGCGGCTCAACGGGAACTGGAGCAAACTGATTATATGCAGTTCGCAAGTCTCAAGGGACCTGCGCTCGACGAACAGGGGTGGATAATACCACCGCCGCGGTGTCCAGCTAATACTGAAAGCCCAGCGAAAGAAGTACCACGGCGACCACCTCTACAAAAGAAGGGGTCTCGACGACATCAAATCACACCCCCTCACGGGCAAAGCTCAAGGGGCAAGGCCTCGGGGCAGTACTCCAGAAATTTATCTCCAAATGAGGAGTCGGGCTCTTTATGTGATCAAGAAAGTCATGTCCACCATAGACATTCTCAGCCCAGCTCCAAACAAAACAGCGGGACCGGGACCCGGCCAAAGTCTTCCAAGCCTCCCATATGGCAAGATGAAGACCGGAGGGGCAAAAAGCCTGTGATGGAGCCAACCTTCCAAGATCTTGGCCCCTATATAGCTGAATTCCAGGAATTGCCGCTCGAGATAATTGAGCAGGCAATCAATTCCACCTTTCAACGTCATCTAGATGGAGCTGACTGGGTCATTGTAGCCCCTAGGAAACGCTCTCCCCTAACATTCCCCAAAAGGAGAGGGTTGCATAATCATCTCTACCGAGAGAATACCTCTCAAGCAGCTGTGGAGGTAAGAGATCTATCGTCACTTGAAATGGCGCAAGCAAAGAAACAAGAGAAGAACAGGTAGAAGAACTTGAAAAGACGCCTGAAGAAACAAGCTGAACAAGCGGCGGCGATAATGTCCCCATTGGAGCTAACCCCACTCCAAAAATTGCAAAAGCTCATCGATGAGCTGGAGGAATATGTTCCCTCCAAGCCTACTAAGGGCGTTCCTCTGGACAAATATATCCATTGGGAGGAGATGGAGCGCAAAATCAGACTCAAAAACTGGCTCCATCAAATGCTCCAGCGGGCGCAAGAAGGTGAGAAACTACCTCTGCCTCAAGAGAAGGCTATCTTCTATAAGGAGGATGAAATCACCATCGAGAAGTTGGAAGACATGTTGAAGAACTTCTCTTGCAACATGGTGTCGATACCGCCGCCCGCAAGCCTGTAGCCTCCGGCCGACAAAACTACAGTGGCGACTTATCAACACCGCAACTGAGGTAGAGGAAAAGGTCGTGGACGAAGAAGTCTACCAAACCCCCCGGCGAGAAACCCGACTCACCGAGCCGCAGCAAAATCATAGTCCTCCGGAGCGAAAAGCCACAACCCATCTCCGAAATAGACGTGCGGGTACATTCTTTTGTCTTCGACCCCTCGGACGAAGAAGAAGAGCAGGAGGAGGTCAAGAGTCAGCTCCCCCACAGAAGGGTTGTCGAGCAGACTGGTCGGCCAACTCCACCTGGAGAATATAAAAATGAGACCTCATCCCCGGAGGAAGGTCTCTTGGCCCCTTTATTTAAAGAAAGGCCAGATGAACAGCCGGGGGCAAAGCAAAGCGACAAACTCGGGCAGCCCCCGGAATCCTTGGCAGACATGGTCCTGCCATTGGATCAAATTCGTGCTCGAGCCGACCGCAAAATCATACAGCACATGAAGCGATTCCCTGCCAATATCACTGTATGGGACGCTATCGCTTGAAGCAAAGAGTTGAGAGGGGCCCTCATCAAGGTATTACAAGAGCCCAAGGTCTATGAAGCTCATGTGACCGAACTCCAAACTCAAGTCCTAGAGGCACTAGCGGCGGAGGTGACGTTCTCCGACAAAGAAATGTCGTTACCCTCATTGTACCATAATCGCCCCTTGTATATGCAAGGAAAGGTCAATGGACATGAACTCAACCGAATCTTGGTTGACCCTGGGGCATCTGTCAATATCAGGCCCCTCAAGACTTTCAAGTCTTTATATCTTATGCTCTACCTGCAAAGGATAAATGATGTCAGAATCGTCGGGTTCAATCAGAACTCTAAAAGCGCCTTAGGAAAGGTGGAAGTACAACTAGTCATGGATGACTTCACCACCGAGGTTGTATTCTACATCATCAATGCAAACACCTCATACAAAGCTCTTCTGGGAAGGCCATGGTTGTATGAAAATCGGATCATCCCATCGAGACTCCACCAGTGCATAAAATATGTCAAGGAGGGAGAACAACATACAGTCTTCGCCGACCAGGCCCCTTTCCACCCGAATGAATGTAATCTAGCGGATGCCCAGTTATATTTCGACGAGCCCCTTGGCGAGTCTTCGACTGCTCCGAAAGGCAAAGCAAAGCAAAATGTCGATGCGAGTCAAGAAAAGCGAGACAAGGAAGAGGAGGAGCTTTTCACTGTCAATAAAGATCTCTTCAAAATCCACCGACTCGGTCTCCTTACCAAGTCAACCGACTCTGGACCAAGCTGCCCAGAAAGATGGAAAATCAACTATAAAGCAAACGCCATTGGCGAGGCAATCGACAAAAGCATCTCCTTGCCCCGGGTGTGCATGCAGCTGCCCTTCCATAGGGAGTAGCATAAGGTGGAACGGCTAAAGACGTTCATCGTCACCTATCAAAGGAGGGAGAGTCGAGAAAAAGGAGAGATGCCCAAGCCGATCATCTTCTACACGAGGGATCTACTCCCATATGGGCCCCTCAAAGACGACTTCAGTTGGAGTAGGATGACTCAAATCGCCCTTGAGCCCATCCAAGAAATGGACGACATGTTCGGGTGCATCAAGAAATTATGCCAAAAGCAAAAGATCGTGCAGATGCAAGATCCTTCTCGGCGGGATTATTTCCACGAACTGTGGTACCCGAAGCAACTCCGAGGGCAACCCCCCAATTGTACGAAAGACACAAGGGGGTTGGGTTATAGTCGAAGGATAGACTTCGAGGCCTACTATGCGGTCAACACCGTTGGGCTCGTGCCCTCACCGGATCACCACCATAACGGTGAACAACCTCCTGCCCCCATAACAAAGTTGCAGGAAGGAGAGGATATAGCCGTCCTCACAAATGAGACACTGCTCCACGAGGCACCTCCAGATAAGGAGCAACACTCTTGCTCATTTACTGAGGATGACTTCAGATATTATGGCATCCATGTCGCCGATTCCGACGACGAAAAGGACCTCATCGATCTACAACCGGCGTCACGTGAACTTGAAGATGGTGGGCAAGCTACTGTGGATGAATTGGTCAAGCTCAACCTTAGGGAACCTGGGGATCCCGACCAATCTTTGTCAGCGCCCTCCTTAATGAAGAGGAGAGACAGTCATATCATCAACTCTTGCTAGAGTTCAAAGATTGTTTCGCGTAGACATATAAAGAAATGCCAGGCTTGGATCCCTCTGTGCCCGAGCACGAGCTGTCAATACTCCCCACAGCAAAGCCGGTCAAACAGACCTAAAGGCGCATGCGCCACGAGTTGGAGTTAAAAGTAAATTCCGAAGTGGACAAACTCCTCAAAGTCGGCTTCACCAAGCCTTGCATCTACCCAACCTGGCTGGTTAATATAGTGCCGGTGAAAAACAAGAATGGCTAAGTCTGAATCTGTATAGATTACAGAAACTTGAATAAAGCATGCCCGAAAGACAACTTCCCGGTCCCGATCACCGAAACAATGGTCGATATGACCACCGGGCACGAAGCACCATCCTTCATGGACGGGTCTTCAGACTATAATCAAATCTGGATGGCTCTCAAAGATAAGAACCATACTGCCTTCAGGTCCCCCAAAGAGATCTTCAACTATAAAAAATGTCATTTGACTTGAAAAATGCTAGGGCAACCTATCAAAGGGTCATGACCAAGATCTTTGGCGAAATGCTCCACAGCTCAGTTGAGTGCTATGTTGATGACTTGGTCGTCAAGACCAAAAGGCGAGGAGACCATCTGGGTGATTTACGCCAGGTCTTTGAAAGACTTTGTCAACACCAACTGAAGATGAATCCAATGAAGTGCGCCTTCGGCGTTTCGAGCGGCAAATTTCTCGGCTTCATTGTCAAATATCGCGGGATAGAAATTGATCCCGTCAAAATCAAGACGATCAGGGAACTACCGCCACCAAAAACCTTGACGGGGCTGAAATCGCTCCAGGGGAGGCTCGCTTATATCAGGCGGTTCATCTCCAATCCTTTGGGCAGATGTGCTCCCTTCAGTAAATTGATGAAAAAGGGAGCTCCCTTCATATGGGATCAAGAGCGCCAAGGTACCTTCAAAGAAATCAAGGAGTACCTTCTCACTCCCCCCATGTTGGGAGCCCCGGTGAAAGGGAAGTCACTCATCCTCTATATTGCGGCCATGGAAACGTCGTTGGGAGCGCTCTTGGCACAGACAAATGAAGAAGGCAAAGAGCAGCCATTATATTATCTTAGCCAAATGCTGGTGGGCCCGGAGCATCATTACGCCCCCGTGAAGAAAGTATGCCTAGCATTGGTATTTGCCGTCAAGAAATTAAGGCATTATCTATTGGCCCACCAAGTCAACCTCATCTCGAGGATAGACCCGCTAAAAGTACTCCTCAGCCAACCTGTGTTGTCAGGGAGGCTAGGAAAGTGGGCTCTACTCCTTATGGAGTTTGATATTACCTTCGTCCCGAGAAAAGCAATTAAAGGGCAAGGCATGGCCGACTTTCTAGCGGCAGATCCGCTCCCCACAGGCTCCCCCCTCGACTTCAAACTTCCCGAGGAGGAGACGCTCGCCCCTCAAGGGAGGGGAGTCAACAAGAAGAGTCCCCTATTAAAGAGAGCGGAAATGCTCTTGCCATTGAGCTACCACCTAGGAGCTCTATTTCGATGGTGCCTTTCGGGTGGTCAAGCAAGCTGGCGGCACCACAACTTTACCTCCAGAGTGGGTATCGTCCTGGTGAATCCACAAGGGAGAATCCTCCATAATTCATGTGCACTCATAGAGCCATTGACAAACAACCAAGCCGAATACAAAGCGTTGATTGTGGGGCTTCAACTGGTCGTCGAAATGGGCATCAAATGCATAAAAGTATACGGAGACTCGCAATTGGTCATCTGTCAAGTGCTAGGGGATTATGATGTTCGGAAACAAGAACTAATACCATATCATGCCAAAGTAATAAAGCTTCGTGAGAGATTCTACCTGCTTGAAATAGGGCATGTCCCCAGAAGCAAGAGCTCTCAGACAGACGCTTTAGCCAAATTGGCATCTACTCTAAAGCTCCCCCCTGAAGGGGAATTAGGGATAACCGTCCGGCATAGGAGGCTGTTGCCCAGCATCCTGAGGGATGAACATGACCCAGAAATCATAGAGGTTGAAACCCTCGAAGAAGAAATCACCCAAGAAGAAGACTGGTGCCAGCCGATCATCAAAATAATGAACGAGGGATACCCCCAAATTGTGCTGAAAGAGTCCAGCTGCTGCGGAGGCCATGTCTGTACCAATTGGTCGGCGACCAATTGTACCGGTTGTCCATGAAAAAGGGCAAGTCCGTCCTACTAAGGTGTCTCTCCCCTAGGGAAGCCAAAGATATCATGCATGAAGTCCATTCTGGAATGTGCAGGGCGCATTAGGCGGGAGATAAAATGAAAATCAATATCAAGCTAAAAGGCTTCTTCTGGCCGACCATGTACGCAGATTGCGCCCAACACGCCCCGCGGTTGTCTCAGTGCCAGGTCTTTAGTTCGGTGCCAGAAAGCCTCCGAAGAATTGCATCTAACGCCCCCACATGGCCCTCGCGGATGGGGAATGGACATCGTGGGACCTTTCCCACCCATCCTCCGGCGGCCACAAATTCATCCTGGCAGCCACCGACTATTTCTCTCGTTGGTAGGGGTGTACAACGGTTCGGTTCAGTTTCCCCAATTTTTGGGGAAACCGAAACAGAACCCTTCGGTCGGGTTCAAACCGAAATTTGTCCAATTTGGCCACTGGGCTCACAAAAATAGGAAAAAGGGCAAAAATTGGGTATTTGGCAAGGCGCCGGCGAAGATTCGAACTCGAGCCAATGCGCGCGGAGGGCGCGGCGCGCGCGCAAAAGGGCGCAGAAGCGGTGGAACCACTGCGCTACGGTA
>CM024764.1:49443414-49621021 GCA_014218235.1 Colocasia esculenta | reverse complement strand
ATACTTTTGAAGAAATCAAAGAGTATCTCCTTACTCCTCCCGTCTGGGAGCCCGGTGAAAGACAAGCCGCTCATCCTCTACATCGCGGCCATGGAAACGTCGCTGGGGGCACTTCGGCGCAGGTAAAGGTGAGGAGGCAAGGAGCAACCGCTCTATTACCCAGCAGAATGCTGGGTGGGTCCGGAGCACCGATATTCCCCTGTGGAGAAAGTGTGCCTGGCATTGATATTCGCCGTCAAGAAATTACGGCACTATCTGCTAGCCCATCAAGTCAGCCTCATCTCGAGGGTAGACCCGCCAAAGCGCTCCTCACCCAACCTGTGCTGTCAGGAAGGATGGGAAAGTGGGCCCTTCTCCTTATGGAGTTTGATATCACCTTCGTCCCAAGAAAAGCAATCAAAGGGCAAGGTATGGCGGATTTCCTAGCGGCGCATCCGCTCCCAGCCGGCTCTCCCCTCGAGTTCAAGCTTCCGGAAGAGGAAACGCTCTCATCCCCTCACGGGGAGGGGACCCAAAAAAGGAGTCCCCATTCAAGAAATGGGAATACTCTCGCCATAGAGTTACCACATTGGGAACTCTACTTTGATGGCGCTTCCGAGTGCTCAAACAAACTGACGGCACCACAACTTATACCTCCGGAGCGGGCGGCAGTCCTGATGACTCCACAAGAAGGAATATGCACAACTCATGTGCGCTCATGAAGCCGTTGACCAACAATCAAGCTGAATATGAAGCGTTGATCGTGGGACTTCAACTGGCTGCCGAAATGGGCATCAAATGCATAAAAGCCTACGGAGACTCGCAGCTAGTCGTCCGTCAAGTGCTGGGGATTATGACGTTCGAAAAAAGGAACTGATCCCCTATCATGCCAAAGTAATGAAGCTCCGTGAGAGATTCTACTTGTTCGAAATCGGACACGTCCCTAGAGGGCAAAACTCTCAGGCGGGCGCTAGCCAAACTGGCGTCTGCTCTAAAGCTCCCTCCTGAAGGGGAATTGGGTCATAACTGTCCGACATAGGAGGCTGATGCCCAGTGTTCTCGAGGACGACTCCGACCCAGGAAATGTTGAAAGTCAACACCCTCGAAGAAGAAGCCGGTCAAGAAGAAGACTGGCGCCAGCCGATCATTCAAATAAAACGGTTGGCTGCCTTCAGATCGGGCCGAACGAGTCCGACTGCTGCGGCGGGCCACGTCATATCAAATGATCGGAGACCAACTGTATCGACTTGTCCACGAAAAAGACAAATTTGTCCTCCTAAGATGTCTTTCCCCCAAAGAAGCCAAAGTCATCATGCACGAAGTCCATTCTGGACTGTGCGGAGCCCATCAAGCGGGAGACAAGATGAAAATCAACATCAAGCTAAAAGGCTTCTTCTGGCCGACCATGTATACGGATTGCGTCCAGTACGCCCGTGCATGTCATCAATGCTAAGTTTTCAGTTCGGTGCCAAGAAAGCCGCCGAACGAATTACATCCAACTGCCCCCACCTGGCCCTTCGCCGAATGGGGAATGGATGTCGTGGGACCATTCCCACCATCCTCTGGCGGCTACAAGTTCATTTTGGCGGCCACTGACTATTTCTCCCGATGGGCAGAAGCAATCCCTCTCCGGGAGGTAACTGGGGTAGCTGTTGCCAAGTTTGTCAAGCAACACCTGATTTACAGGTTCGGCACCCCTCATCGGATCGTATCAGATAACGGTACGCCCTTCAAAAACAAAACAATATATGCGTTGGCAGCCAAATTCCAGATAGATTGGAGGATGTCAACGGTCTACAACCCTCAAGCCAATGGTCTGGCGGAAGCCTTCAACAGACCCTTTGCAAACTGCTTGCCAAGATAGTCGGCATCGCAAACGTGATTGGGGGGAGAAGTGCACGAAGCACTCTGGGTATACCGAACGGTCTACAAGACCCTACGGGGTGTTCCTTCTCTCTGATGTACGGAGCTGAAGCCATGCTCCCCATCGAAATTGAAATGTCCTCCTACAGAGTAGCCGTTTATACCGGTCTTCAGCCCGAGGAGCGACAAGAAGTTGAAAGAAGGTTGAAGGAATTGTCCGACCTAGAGGGCAAACGGTTGGAAGTATACAAACATCTCCAATCCTATCAAGCCCGCATGACTCGAGCATACGACAAGTTAGTCAGGCCCCGTGACTTCAATAAAGGTGACCTCATCATGGTCAAGCAAAGAGAAGTCATGGCAGGCAAATCAAGTGGTAAACTCCAGCCAAATTGGCGCGGACCGTACGTGGTCACTGGAGTGTACGAAGGCGGGGGATACACGCTGGCAACACATGCCGGCGACCGCCCCTTTCCACCACTAAATGGCAAGCATCTCAAAATGTACTTTGCCCCTGAGCATGAATTCCCCGGGCAATCGCCCTTTGATCCCCTTATGGCCGAATCAGGCTAGGGTTGGGCATATGCGCCCATGTCAAAAAAAAAATAAGAAAAGAGAAGGGACTGAAAGGAAAAAATATGACGTCCCGGCAGACTTGGTCACTCCTCAAAAGGGAGTGCCCAAGGGCAAAAGAGCCTAGCAAAAAAGAGAGAAGAAAAAAAATGATGACGAAATTTTTCTCCTCGCTAAAACTCTTTCTTGGTCAACAAACCATCCAGGTCGACCAAGTCAAACCCTTAGCCAATAAACCCCACGAAGGTCGGCATAAAACTCTTTCTTTGTTAGCAAACCATCCAGGTCGACCAAGTCAAACCCTTAGCCAATAAACCCCACGAAGGTCGGCTAAAACTCTTTCTTGGTCAGCAAACCATCCTGGTCGACCAAGTCAAATCCTTCAGCCAATAAACCCCAAAAGGTCGGCTAAACTCCTCCTTGGTCAGCAAACGCCCAGGTCGACCAAGTCAAACTCTATAGCACAAACCCAAAAAGGGTCGGTTATAAAACTCTTCTTGGTCAGCAAACCACCCAGGTCGACAAGTCAAAACCTTAGCCAATAAACCCCACGAAGGTCGGCTAAAACTTCTGGTCAGCAAACCATCCTGGTCGACCAAGTCAAACCCCATAGCCACAAACCCAAAAAGGGTCGGTTATAAAACTCCTTCTTGGTCAGCAAACCACCCAGGTCGACCAAGTCAAACCCTATAGCCACAAACCCCAAAAAGGGTCGGTTATAAAACTCCTTCTTGGTCAGCAAACCACCCAGGTCGACCAAGTCAAAACCTTAGCCAATAAACCCCACGAAGGTCGGCTAAAACTCCTTCTTGGTCAGCAAGCCATCCTGGTCGACCAAGTCAAACCCCATAGCCACAAACCCCAAAAAGGGTCGGTTATAAAACTCCTTCTTGGTCAGCAAACCACCCAGGTCGACCAAGTCAAAACCTTAGCTAATAAACCCCACGAAAGTCGGCTAAAACTCCTTCTTGGTCAGCAAACCGCTCAGGTCGACCAAGTCAAACCCTGTAGCCACAAACCCAAAAAAGGGTCGGTTATAAAACTCCTTCTTGGTCAGCAAACCGTCCTGGTCGGCCAAGTCAAATCCTTTAGCCAATAAACCCCCAAAAGGTCGGCTAAGCGATGCCCCCCCCCAGCCAGTAAACCTCCATGGTAGGCTGTGCCGTCTTCGGCCCACTAATCATAATGGTAGGCTAGAGCCAGACGGCGAATCCCCTAACCAAAGCTCCGCAACCCCGCTTCGGATTCCAAGCTCGAAAAAAAGAGGAAAAGAATGGACTAAAAATAGAGATGTCCCCGCAGACTTGGTCAATCCCCAGAAGGGGGGGGTGCCCAAGGGCAAAAATGCTTAAAATCGGCTGAGGTGAAAACCGAAAAGGGCCTCAGGCAAAAATGGATAACCCCTCAACGTGAAAACCCGAAAGGGCGCGTTGGGAAAAAGCTAGAGGGGGGGCTTCTGTGAAAAACCCGAAAGGGCGCAGGAGTCAGTAATGAAAAAAAAAAAATCAATCAAAATCAAAATCAAATCGTTACTTATCAAGACATGTGTCGCGCAGCCAGCAAACAAAATGCTAGGTCGTGCCCCTATTCTGCTTGATAAGTGAATCAAAATGGTGGATCAATCCATCCCCTTTTGACTAGCAAACCCCCGTGGTCGGTCAAAACCTAAATCCTTAGCCAGCAAACCCCAAGAAGGTAGGCTATCCTTTTGACCAGCAAACCTTTGTGGTCGGTCAAACCTAAATCTTAGCCAGCAAACCCCAAGAAGGTAGGCTATCCCTAAATCTTTAGCCAGCAAACCCAAAGAAGGTAGGCTATCCTGTTGACCAGCAAACCCCTGTGGTCGGTCAAACCTAAACCTTAGCCAGCAAACCCCAAGAAGGTAGGCTATCCCCTTTGACCAATAAACCCCTGTGGTCGGTCAAACCTAAACCTTAGCCAGCAAACCCCAAGAAGGTAGGCTATCCCTTTGACCAGCAAACCTCCGTGGTCGGTCAAACCTAAATCTTAGCCAGCAAACCCAAGAAGATAGGCTATCCCTAAATCTTAGCCAGCAAACCCCAAGAAGGCAGGCTACCCCTCTTTGGCCAATAAACCCCTGTGGTCGGTCAAACCAAGCCCCTTTTAGCCAGCAAACCAAAGTGGTAGGCTAACCGAAATCTCCTTAGCCAGCAAACCACAATGGTAGGCTAAATCCAAACGACAGATCCCATGATCGATTGCCCCAGGATCTGGCCCCGGGACCTAAAACAAAAAAAAGGAAAAGAAAAAGGGACTAAAAATAGAGATGTCCCGGCGGACTTGATCATCCTCCAAAAGGGATGTTCCAGGGCAAAAAGGTCTCAAACCCGGCTGAGGTGAAAACCCGAAAGGGCGCCTCAGGCAAAAATGGGTAACCCCTCGGTGCGAAAACCCGAAAGGGCGCACCGGAAAAAGTTAGAGGGGGCCATCTCTGGTGAAAACCCGAAATGGCGCTTGGGATGGTAATAATAATAAAAAAAAAACACATTGAAGCCGATTCCTCTGAGAGGAAGGAAGTGTCGTTCGGGCTAACGGGTAACACCCGTCGAACGACTTGAAATATGAGGAAGTTGCTGGACCAAGCCCCGAGAAGGCCAGCCCCAGCACCCAAATGTTGCATCAAACCTTGAAGAATGCCAAAAAACGCAAAGGTCAAGCTGATGATACCCAAGTTAACGGATCACGTCGTCAGGCAATCCAAATATGAAGAAGTTGCTGGACCAAGCCCGAGAAGGCCAGCCCAGCACCCGAAATGTTGCACCAGATTGGAGGAATGCCAGAAATGAAAGGCAAGTCCGAAAGACATTGCTCGAACTTACCGGTCCGGAAACCGGGCAGAGCGCAGGACAAGAGTGCCGAAAATACGGCGCCCAAAGGGGGAGTCCCAAACGAAGCTCCTAAAAGATCACCTGAATGCAGACAGAGGTTGCAATAACATCAAAGGAAAGTATTGGAAGCAACTTGTAATTGTCATTCAACTAAGTGTGAAGGAGCCCGAGACAAGCCCTCGGGGTAGCTGGTGAAATATATACATCGGCTACAAGCAAAAAGGGGAAGAGGAAAGAAAGGAACTACATAGCCCCTCCTCTCCGGGAGTCCGCCAAGCTGGCCTGGAGAGCAGAAAGTGTGGTCCGGGATTCCGCGCACTCCTGCTCTACGGCGGCCACCTCCGCATTGGCCGCTGCCACCTCCTCGGCCAGCACGAGAGACGCGGCCTCATGCTCAGCGATGCGTGACGAGACCTCCTCAAGCGTCCGTCGGAGGGTAGCGATGTCCGCGTGGCAACTGGCGTGGCGGGTACTCAAAGACTCGGCACGGCTAACCGCGCCTCCTCTTCGCGAACAAAGAGCCTCGTACCTCTGCTCCGCCAAGGCAACCTCCGCCGCAAGCTCCTGGACCCTGTGGCGAGCAGCCTCCTGGTGCCTCTGCCCCACCTCACCCCAGAGTGCATCCACGGCGGCCATCCAAGGGTCTCGGGGACAGCCCATCAAATGGTAGGAGACTGTACTCCTCTCCAGGAAGTCCCGCACCACGTCAATGGATGGGGGGCTGCTCTCCTCCATAACAGCATGTGCGGATAATATATAAAAGTCGAGCATTCCCTCGGACCCGTGCACCCGACTCCTCTGCATAGCGTCGGGCCAAGAAATGCCATGCCCCGGGAAAGAGGAAGGCCTCTCAAACAGTGCCTCGCTCGAAGACGGAGGGGGTAAGCCGCCACTGACCGCTGCCCAAGAAAAACAGGTGAAAGGTCAGAAGGGAGGCGGCACAGCCGCAACAAATAAAGAAAAACAAAAACAAAAAAAAAACAAGGGCCCAAGAACATAGGAGGCTTGGAGCCCTGATCACTTACCCTGTGTGTCAAATGGCAAAGAAGCGCTATCCCCGCCCTCCGGAGGATGCAGGGTACCCACTGCTGGGGGGAGGACAGCCCCTGGAGGACTCGACTCCATCATCTCCGCCGCCATCTCGGCGCCGTCTGCAAGAGAGGAAGGGTCAGGCAATAAGCACAAAGGCACTCACCTTCCCTCTCGCCCCGTCGGGTGTTGGGCTAAAGAAATAGAAAGGGGAGGGTTCGCTACTGTGGAAGAAATACCCACCATCAGCGTCCCCGGCTATCCCTCGGGCGACCTCGCCCTCTTCCGGCGGAGAAGCGGTGGGAAGCACGGCCGCGGAAGTAACCGCCACTGAAATGCAGAAAGAACGAAAGTCATTTTCTGCATAAACAAGTAAAGCAGAAGCGGCACAGAAGTGGGGTAAAAGAGCAAGGCCCACTCACTCGCGCTGTGAAGGGGTTGCTGCCAACCAGCCCCCTCGAGTATGCCTGGGACAAAGTCGGAAAAGTCGGGTAGCTCCGCCTCCGACCCAAACAATAACAGGTCGTGAATGGCCTATAGTGAGGAGGCTGCGTCTCCGACCGGCACGACCCCGGCCAAGTGTTCAACACCCTCTGCGGCAACGGCCTCCACCGGAATGTACCCTGCAAGGAAACAAAAAAAAAAGGGGGGCTTGTGAGCCACGTATGAACACCATGCTGGCCGATCAGACAAAAAGGGCGAATAACGCCAACTCAAGAAGATGGTACGCGTCCTACCTAGCTCGGTGGAAGCTGCCAGGGGAATGTCTGCCCCCTCAGGAGAGGGCGTCCCATCAAACGTGGGATTGTAATCCTCGTCGCCTTGAGGAGCCACATCCTCCTGCGGAATGTCCTCCGCTAACTCGCCACCCCCAGAGGCCGATGCACCTGTGCAAGAAGAAAAGGGGGGCGTGCAAATGACAATTCCCTCGTCAAAAGAAACAAAGGAAGGCGGGGAATGAGGCGAAGGGGGGATGCGAAAACCCACCAGCCACAGCCGGAGAAGGAGGCTCGGGGGTCCTTCCTCGGGCCGCCGGCTGCGAAGGACCGGCCTCCTCGCTCGCACGCCTCTTCCGGGCTGACGGGGTTGTCGCGCTTCGGCAAATCCTTCTCGGGGATGAAGCTCTCTGCTCAGGCCAACAAAGAAAAAGAAAAGAGAGAGAGCCCAAATCAGCACAACAAATTCGAGAAAATATAAGCCGCACTCATAAAGAGGGAGGCAACATACCGCGAGGGGCCACGGAAAATGTTGGCCGGAGCACCACCCAGTCAAATGGGACCTTCACAGCTTTGCCTGCCTCGGCAATGGCGTCCCAGAAGTGCCGCAGGGTGGTGCCGCTCTCGATCCAGCTAATGAACTCCCTCGGCCCGACGCAGACAATGGAGTGCTGAAGGTGTCGCTCCCAAGCCCGCGTCACACTCGGGAGGATAAGACTGGTAAGCGCCGCATCTATAGTGTAGCCGCAGTCCAGCAGAAAGTGACGCCACCAAAAGTAAACAAGTGGTGGCTCCCCGCGAACCCTGGAAGCTGCTGAACTGCTCTCCGGGCGCGACAGGGGCTTCAAAGCCCCCACAGAAGCCTCGATGTCCGCCATGCTAGCGGCCTGCGCCACGCACGGCGGCAACCCACAGTCGTCACCGTCTGGGCTATGTCGGCGAACCCGCTGCAAGAACGTCGGCGCGTCGTGGAGACAGGGCGCCCGCCCGGGACAAATAATCCTCTCCGCCTTCTTAATGTCGTCGGCGCGCTCCCGGAATGCCTGGCTGTGCCGGGACCACCACCGGGCATATAAAATGCCCACTCGCCCTCGTGCCGCAACTCGGGGATGAAGAATCGGAGCTGGGTCGCGCCTAAGGAAGTAACACCACCAGCTAGAGGCCACCAGATGGCGGTCCGGGCCCTTTAATCCCAGGTCGGCAGTACGAAATCAGCATTGGAGGAACGTTTTGGTCGTACCCGAGATTGCGAGCAAAGCGGTGTGGAAGTACGGCTCATGAAGAGAAAGCTCCCCTTACGGAAGAGCAAGACGCTGGGGCGGACACAACAAAGCCAGTCCTTGCGTAGCGTAGCAACCGGCGCAGCATGGTGGGGGAGGCGATAAAAACGGCCCCCCTGGCCTTCTTCCACCCAAGGCCTAAAGCCAAGCGAGCAGCAAGCAAGGTAAGTCCCGATGCCCGCACCGGCACAAAGGAAAGCCGTCGGCACGCCTCCCTCAGCTGTTTGCTGCTCTCGCTCGGACGATCCGGAACATGAAAATGAGTGGCATGGAAGGGCGCTCCAGGCTAATCGTGTGGCACAGCACCGGCAGCAGAAGACCAGCCCAGGCGCCCAAATAGTGCGTCGCCAAAGTGATGTTTTTGTCACGAGGAGAAGGGCTCGAGGTAAGCTCGCCCAAGCCACGGAAGATGTTGGCCAGAGCCGTTGGAGCCAAAGCCAACTGCACACCACTGGCCAAGATGCAGGCCGGGTAAATGGCCTCCGGCCTAATATTTCCTCCTCCCAAAACGGGAGGGCAAAAGTGCACAGCCAATAAAAGAGGTAGGCTGCCAGATGGGTGCGGTCCGGGACGCCTCGGGTTCAGTTGACCACCCGAGGCGCATAAAGATACCTGCATCGTCATCCAGGCGCACTTTCAACTGGCCATAAACCGCTGGGTAGTAGTGTCGCCGGCGAATTCCTTGTAGAAGCAAAAGGGTTCGTTATAGAAGAAACGGATCCAGGCGTCACAACTGCGCACTGTCCCCCTTGAAGCACTGGGACAGTCGCTCCCTAACAAACCTGGCTAAGTCACGCCAGACCCGCGCCAGATATGAAAGCTGTGGGAGAGGAAAGTAGGAGCCAGCGCCGGAGGTCCGATCTCTGTCCAGGTCGCTCAGGCAAACCTCCTCGTAGAACTGCCCGGAAATCGAAAGACCAGAAATCATGTGTAAGCCACCGGTCAAGACTGGTATCCCCTCCGCAATGCCGAAGGTGTTAAACCTCCGGTTAAACCTTTCTGCCAGAGCTGCAGAAGCCCAGGGTTGCAAGGATAGCTATGAAGAGCGGCGACGACTGCTTCAAGAAGACCGACCCGCTCGAGCATCTTGTGGTAATGGTACAAAATACCATTAAACCACTCTGTCGCGCCGAAGCGAAACCGGGCAACGAAGCGACCGACCACCGGTCATTACCAACTGGCGGCCCCTCCTCCCAGGATCCGGTCCAGAAAACACGACCGGTCATAGCCGTCCTGCACAAAGTCACGGCCCGAAGGCGGTAGAGTGTGCCCGGTGAAAGTGGCGCCGGTCTTGGGGAGCCCCTGCACCTCCCACAGGCCCTGGGACAGCCGCAATTCCGTCACGCGGCAAGCCGGCTTGGGGGCAAATAACCCCAGCAGAGCCGTATCGGGGAAATACGCTTGCGCTTCATGATCAAGAGGAAAGCTGGGGTGGTGCGGGCTGCAGTCCCCATAATGCTGTCGCGACTGGCCAAGATTGCCCGCTCCAGTTGTGCCCCGTTCAGTAGCAGGAGACCGGCAGGGACCGCCCAGTTGGCCGGTATGAAGTTTGGAATGAACGGAGAAGATGCTCATCTAGAGGGAAATGCTTCGGGTAGGGCCCACCGTCGGTAGCGGTAGATCAAGCCGCTATGGTTCTATCCGGCGGACGTCCACTACGCCCTCGACGGGCGAAGGCTCTTCCAACGGGACCGCGGAACACGGGCCCAACGCTTCCCTCGAGTCGGTCCAGGTCTTCCACACCGGACCGGGGACAGAGTGAAGCATGGCATGGGATCGTCGTCCGCTCGACGTCATTCTCCGTGCGACGCGGCGCCTTAACGCCTTGGCCGACCCTGCCGCCTTTGTCACGACCCTTACGAGGCATCGTCGACCCTGCAAAAAACAAATAGCGCAACCGTCAGTCAAAGGAACGTTGCCACAGAACGAGGAGGAAAGGCAAGCGCGAGGGGAAAGAAATCCATCTCAAGGCGCCACGGGATACCGTCGTCGCCTTGTCTCCGACGGATATCCCGTGGGGGGCATTTGTTGAAACCGGAAAAATATCAGGCTTAAACAAACCCGGGCAAACAATACGCCTCGGAGGGAACTGGGAACAAACTCCCGGTCTCTCCCGTCGGACGTCGGAAGGAAAAGGACTCCAAATACTCGCGTCAACCCGTGGCAACCCGGAAGCGAGAAGCCCGAGAAGTCTTCGTCGACAAAGGGCGCGTACCCCGGATGTCAGAAAATCCACGTCCGGAGCGGAGTTTGAAGTTGCGCCCGAAGCCGAAGGGTTCCGGGAGACCAAATGCACGTGCCCTTCAAAAACGAAAGAAAACGCACGTGGGATGGCCGAGGAAGCGCGAACGGTGCACGTGCGCACGTACGCGGTCGTCAACCAACAACCAAGGGAGGCCCACAGAGCTCTCTCCCGAGTTTTCTCCCGGAAAGTACGGAGAAAATGAGTTGGATGAAGAAGGCCCCACCTTAAATAGTGGTGGGCCAAGAGAGAGCCCCAGGGGGGGGCGCCGGTTTAGCCCACTCGCCAGTGAGGGGGGCCGCCGGTTCGGCCCCCGCGCCCGTAAGGGGGGGGCCGCCAGTTAGCACCCTGCCAGTGAGGGGGCGCCGGTTCGGCCCCCGCGCCCCGCAAGGGGGGGCCGCCGGTTTGCCCCCTCGCCAGTGAGGGGGGCCGCCGGTTCGGCCCCCGCGCCAGCTAGGGGGGGCGCCAGTTCGGCCCCCGCACCTGCAGCGGGGGCCGCCGGTTCGCCCCCGCGCCAGCAGGGGGCGGGGACGCCGGTTCGGCCCCCGCCAGCAGGGGGGCGGCGGTTCGGCCCCCCCCGCCAGCAGGGGGGCCGCCGGTCGGCCCCCGCCAGCGGGGCGCCGGTTCGGCCCCGCGCCAGCAGGGAGGCCGCCGGTCAGGCCCCGATGGCGGCCCCCCTCCGCCAGTCAACCCCTCGCGTGGGCTCCCCGCCGGTTCGCCATTTGCCTCGACGCTCGCGCCCCGCCTCGACGCCCGTGCACCGAAGACCTCCGCCGGGGAGGGTACCCCCGCCGGTATGCCCCCCGCAAAACCTATAAATAGGGGGCATACCCCCATTTGAAAGACACGCCGATAGGCCTAAACGCTTCCGAGCCTACAAACACGCCATTCGGCCCAAAAAACCCCTCGGCTTGTGCAAAGAAATCGCAGAGCCCCTAACCCCACGCTCACGAGCCCGTGCTTAGAGTGTGTCCGTGCGCGAGCTTAAATAGGCCGCACGTGTTGAGGAGAAGTCCTTGGCGCCCGTTGGTGTTCCGCCCTCAGCGTTCGGGCTGCACTGCGCCACGGCCGCGGGAAGATGCCACAGGTTGTCACATGACTCCCAGCATTTGTATTTAAGTCCTCCGCCGTCGTCGAATGACATGCATTGAGGCAACGTTGTCCGACAGAGGCACAAACACCCTGTCGTAGACTTAAAAGGACAAATGTTCGGTAAAATGCCCTGCGGAGGCCCAAACACCCCGCCTCGAGCATCGAGGACCCGACGAGTTGTAAAACGTCCGACGGAGGCACAAACACCTCGTCGTGACGTAAATACAGCCGCACATCTGCAAATACCGGACGGAGGCACAAACACACCCTGTCACGGACATGATGTATTCCGTACTGTGTAGCATCCGACAGAGGCACAAACACCCCGTCGTCGACACTCATGTACACGAAATGCTTGTAATCGCCCAGTGGAGGTACAAAACCCCACTAAAGGCACCAATGTAAATGTTCATGAATATAAATGACATTAGCTGAATAAAATTGTGGAAATTTACTTGTCATCTGTCTTTTTCTTTAAATTTCGGCATACGGTCTTTTAACAAACATACGCATTCGAAGGTACTCGAGTGTTAACTCGATGTAAATGAAACATCGACTTCGGTCGGTGGGAACGGTCCAGTACAGACCACTCCAATCGCCCTGAACGCGAGCGCACGCGGAAAATAAATGAAATAAAATTTGAGGTATCAGGGTTCGCACCCAGTACACCTAGCAAAATAAATCTTTGTCTGTTTTTCGCAAACAGTCTGGCACGCCCAAAATTCATTTCGAAGATAAAAGGAATGAGAAAGAAATGGAAAATATAGAAAAGAAAGGGAAAATAAAATCCGCGTTCCAACAATGGTAGGCCAAGTCATATCCCTCTTAGCCAACAAACCAAAATGGTAGGCTGAGCCACATATACCCTCCTTAGCCAACAAACCACAATGGTAGATCGAGTCACATATTCCTTAGCCAACAAACCAAAATGGTATGCTAAGCCACATAGTCATTCCATAGCCAACAAACCTCAATGGTAGGCTATACCCTCCTTAGTCGACAAACCAAAATGGTAGGCTAAATCATATGCCCTTCTTGGTCAGCAAATCAAAATGGTAGACCGAGTCACATATTCCTTAGCCAGCAAACCAAAAGGGTAGGTTAAGTCATACCCCTTTTAGCCAACAAACCACAATGGTATGCTAAGTCGTACTTCCTTAGTCAAAAAAACAAAAATGGTAGACCGAGTCAATCCCCCTTAGCTGACAAACCAAAATGGTAGGCTAGGCCTTACCCCCTCTTAGCCAACAAACCAAAATGGTAGGCAGAGCCATATATCCCCTTAGCTGACAAACTACAGTGGTAGGCTGAGTTACTTATTCCCTAGCCAACAAACCAAAATGGTAGGCTGAAATGTACCCCTTCTTAGCCAACAAACCACAACGCTAGGCTAAGTCCAAATTACAAGCCCTATAAACAAATGTCCTGCAGTTTCGTCCTAGATACCAAGCTTAAAAAAAAAAAAAGTGAGGCTTAAAATAGAGGTGCCCTAATAGACTTAAGTGTGCGGCTCGCCGTGTGCTTAAGGGTAAAAAAGTTATCACCCAACTGAGGTGAAAACCCGAAAGGGCACCTCAAGTAAAAATGGGTAACCCCTCAGTGTGAAAACCCAAAAGGGCGCACCGGAAAAAGCTAAAGGGGGCCATCTTTGGTGAAAACCCAAAAGGACGCTGGAGATGGTAATGTAAAAAAAAAGGAAAAAATGAATGAATGAAAAAAAAAATGAAATGAATGAATTTCTCTAAAGGGAAGGAAATGTTGCTCGGACTCACGGGCAAGCAAAATCAAAACCCCTACTGCCCTCATCAATAAGGGAACATATGAGTCGTTAATGACGAAATAACCCGCGCGCTCACTACTAGTTAGTGGCCAATATAAGGGACCATACCTGAGACGACAATGATCATGCTCTCCTACTCTGATGAAGTGCGGATAGGGGGGACAAAGAGAGGCCAAGCCAGATGACGGCGGCAACAACAAATAACAAAGTAAAAGGGGTGCAGACAAGAATTGCACCATTGCCAGATACAAAGGCAGATGGTAATTTGAAATATATTCTCTCAAATGAGTGGGACCCCGAGACAAGCCCTCGGGGTAGCTAAGAATGCACAGCCATCTGCAAAGAAAAAAAAAAGGAAATAAATATATACAAAAAGCCATCAGGTTGGCTGCTTAAAGAAGACTACGCGGCCCACTCTGCAAGCTCGCCAAAGTGGCCTAGCGGGCAAGGATCCTGCCCTGGAGATCGGAGCACTCTCGCTCTGAGGTGGCCATCTCCACCTCGGCCTCGGTCGCTCCACAGTCAAAAGTCGCGATGGTAAGCTCACATTTGGCAATGCGCTTCAAGGCGTCATCCACTGTCTTTCGCAATCTAGTAGCTTCATCGTTAAAACTGGCATGTCTGGCCCTCAAAGTCTGGGCGCGCTCACGAAAGGCGGTCGCCCATAAGCGAGAGGCTTTGGCCTCCTTCTCCAACAGAGCAATCTCACCCTCGAGCTCCTGGATCCTGAGGCGATTTTCCGCTAAGGCCGCCTCCTGGTGTAATCATCTGACCTCGCCCCAGAGGGACTCCACCGCTGCCATCCAAGGTTCCATAGGGCGGCCCATTAAATGATATGCAAGGGTGTTCCTCCGAAGGGCGTCGCGTACGGCCTCGATAGAAAGGGGATCACTTGCCTGCATAGCAATCCGGGCAGACCCCATTAAAAACTCGAGCGCCCCTTCTGTCCCTGGCACCGGAGCGCCCTAGGGAAGGTCTGGCCAAGAAACGTCATGGCTCGAAAACGCGTCAGATGGCCCGAAGAAAACCTCGCTAGAGGGAGGCTGAGGCAAGACACCACTTGCAGCTACAAGAAAAGACAAAGAAAGATAAACATAAGGCAGAAATGATATGTTTATAAGGCATGTCATCGTGATATTAAGGGAGAAATCAAGACCATAGGTGCTCGGCGAAATAGCCACGAACCTTGGGCTCCTGATGATTGAGGGTTACTCCCGCTGCCCTCCTCGGGGCATGCCACCTCTCTGGCATCCCCAGCAACCGCCTCTAAACGCAGATCCTCTGAGAGGCGTGAGCAACCTCCAGCCAAAGTGCTTTAGGTCATAAATTCTTCTATGAAGCGGGCCGTATTTGGAAAATAAAAAGCTGGGCATAATGAGCAGGGCATTACTCTACCCCGGCAAATCAAAAAGACAAGCAAGCCAAATGTAAAGTCATATCCCGGGTAGCGGAAGCTCTTACCGCTGCTCTCCCCCCACTTGCCCTCCTGGGGACCAGCCTTTTTGCTTGCTCGACGCTTTCTGTTATAGGAAGCGGCCTGCTTCTGCTTCTCCGACAAGTGGACAAAGCTCGTTGTTCAAAAGAAGAAGCAAATATTGTCAATATGACAATGGGAAAATATGTACAGGCATGCTTCAAATAAGAAGTGAAGAGGCAGAAGGAAATCAAAATGAAGATCGCACGGGAAAGGCCACATTCCGCTCGGGGCAGGTGAAAATGTTGGCTGAAGGACTACCCCTTCAGACGGAAGCTTCACGACCTTCCCAGCCCTGGCCACAGCACCCCAAACGTCCAGCAACCTCGTGTCGTTCTCGACCTAATTGATGAAATTAATCGGTCCAACGCGGGCTATGGAATGCCGAATGTGTCGTTCCCACTTTGGCCACAGCTCATTATTGAAGCACCCTGGGAGAATGGGGCTTGAAAGTGCCGCATCTAGGGGGTACCCATGGTCCAGCAGAAAGTGACGCCACCAGGAGTAAACACCTGGTGATACGTTGTCGCCCCTCAAGGCCGCCGAG
The DNA here is from genome assembly GCA_014218235.1 of Colocasia esculenta. Classification (NCBI taxonomy): domain Eukaryota; kingdom Viridiplantae; phylum Streptophyta; class Magnoliopsida; order Alismatales; family Araceae; genus Colocasia; species Colocasia esculenta. Next base: position 49,605,597 of record CM024764.1, on the reverse strand, counting down.
CCACTGTCAGGGCGCGCTAGGGGCTTCAACGCCCCCACATATGCATTCCGCTCTGTCGGTAAAGAAATCTTCCTTCTCACACTGTGGAGCCTCAGAGCCCGGGCAGTCCCTGCAAGTGTGGGAAACTCCTGCCAGAGAAAAACGCTGAAATGAGCGTTGCAGGCACATCTGTCTGGGCTAATCGCTTCGCTTCAGCCTCCTTGATGTGACTAGCATGCTCCCAAAGTATCAAGCTGTGACGAAACTACCAGCGGGCATAGTATATGTCTACCTTCCCCTCCCTCTGTTGTTCGGGAATAAAATACCGGGGGAAGGATCATGACTGGCAAAATAACACCACCAACTGGAGGCCACCAAATGCCGGTCATGACCCTTATACATCCGAGCACTTAAAGAAAAATCGGCATTAGGGGGAACAGCTTGGTCATACCCAAAGTTGCAAGTAAAGCTACATGGGTAGTACGGCTCAAGATACAAAGATGAGCCTTTACGGAAAGCCAAGACACAGGGACGAATGCAGCAAAACCAATCCTTGCAGAAGGAGTTCTCGGCGACAGCATGGAGTGGCAGATGATATACTCGTCCCTCGCCACTTTCCTTGGCCCAAGGTCGAAAACCTCAAGAACAGCAAGCAAAAACAAGCCCAGGTTGACCAACTAACAGTACAAAAGACAGTCGCCGCTGAGCCCCGATCAACTGCTCGTATGCATCCTGATCTGGGCGGTTCCTGAACATGAAAAGCAATGGTGTCGAAGGGTTGTCAACGCCAACATCCTGGCACAGTTCGAGCAACAAAAGACCGCCCCAGGCGCTCAAGTAAGGGGTTGCCAGCAAGATGCTTCTATCACGGGAGATGCGTTAGCTGCCAGATCTCCCAAGCCGTGGAAAATGTTGGCCAAAGCAGCGGGGGCCAATGCTAACTGCCTGCCATCAACAAGAAGACACGCTGGATATATGAGCTCCGGCCTGACCAACCCTTCCTCCTCGAACGGGAGGACAAATGTACCCAGCCAGTATACAAGATAAGCTGTCAAATAAGTCTTGTCCGAGAGACGCTTCGGATTCCAACCTCCGTCCTGAGGAGCGCACAAGTGCCTTTGGTTGTCTTCGAAATCCACGGACAATTGCATGTATCTGGCTTGGTCATGGGTGTCAGAAGCGAACCCATCACAGAAGCAGTACGGACCGTTGTAAAAGAAACAGACCCAGGCGGTGAAGCTCACCCGCACATTCCCCCGAGAAGCCTTGGGGCTCTGCTTTTTGCCGCATCTGGCTAAATCCTGCCGAACCTTCATCAAATATCTGAAGCTGTAAAGCATGACATAGGAGCCCACTCCAGTGGAGTAGTCACGATAGAGGTCGTCCAGGCACACCTCCTCGTAAAAATGGCCAGAAATAGGAAGGCCAGAAATCCTGTGGAAAGCCCACAGGTCGAGAGATGTCTCCCCCTCCGCAGTGCCAAAGGTGTTAAACCTCTGGTTGAACCGCTCCGCCAAGGCCGGCAGCAGCCCAGAATGGCATGGATAACTATATAAGACACCAATAACTGTGTGACGAAGCCCAACTCGGTCTAGCATTTCATGATAATGATGCAGGATTCCCCATCAACCACTCGGTCGCGCAGAAACGGAAGTGATGAGAAGAAACCACCGACCACCTGTCATACCAGCTAGCGACACCCCCGCTCATAATTTGGTCAAAGAAGCAAAGGCGGTCGTAACCCTCTGGGGCAAACTGGCTACCAGAGGGCAATAAAATATGCCCGGCAAAGGATGGTCCGACCTTGTGCTGCCCATGAAGCTCTCAGATAGCCGGTGCAACTGTAGTCCCCCTGACGGGGCAAGCCGACTCAGAGCCAAAAAGCCCCAACTGGTGCGCATCTGGAAACTGCCCCTGCATGGGGTAGCCGAGTGGGAAACTGGGGTAGTTGAAGCCACACATCCCCAGCATACTATCCCTGCCTGCCAAGATAACCCTCTCCAACTAAATCCGTTCGGTCGCTAAGAGGTTGGCAGAGCCATCCCATCCCTCGGGAACGAACTTCTGGATAAATGGGAACAAATGTTCGTCTAGAAGAAAAAGCTTGGGGTAGTCATCGCCCCGCAAATAGCAGTAAATCCCTTCGAACTTGACGGTCGAGCTCGGGTCCACCATACCCTAGTCCGACGAATGCTCCTCCGAAGGGCCTCGAGCGCACACTGTGAAGCCGCAGTCAATCCCAGACATATTCTCCTTTGTGACACTGCAAGGGGCAAAGGGAGGCATCGGGATGGCAGTGCGCGGGGCAATCCCCTCCCGCCTACGGGACATGTCGCTACTCTCTCCACGATGGCTCGATACACGGGACATCTTCAAACCTGCCATGCAAAACATTGGCTGTCAGAAGTGACGTCAATGCAACCAGAATATATACAAATGCAGAAAAATGCAAGAAAGAGGACACGGGACATCCGCCGTCGCCCCGTCTCCGACGGATATCCCGTGGGGGCATTTGTTAAACCCAGAAAAAAATGTCGGGATTTAAACAAAGGCTGGGCAATAAACCCACCAGGAAAAGTGCAGAGTTTCGGGAGAAATCCCCGAACTCATCCCATTTCGAACACATGAGATAAACGGATTCGAATGCATGTTTTATTCCGATTCAATTCAGATGACATTTTAAATGTGATGTTTGACAACACGATAGGCCAGGGTATATACCCCTCGGCCGGGCAAAGACATTAACAGTCCCAGTCCGACGTGATATGCACGTCGTGTACGTGTCCAAGCGGATAAAATAACCGGACGTTCGAAGACGGAAACAAACAAAGCTTCAAATGACTTCACAAACGGACTTCGGACGGCGTCAACGGGTGAGAATAGGTCCCGGGGGCCCACTTTTATATTTCAAGCCAGCCGAACCACCCCCCGCGGGGTGATTCTTGCATAAAACACCCCCCACGGGGGTTTGTGCGCTGGACCACCCCCTGCGAGGTGGTTCTTGCGCCGAACCACCCCCTGCGGGGTGGTTCCTGCGCAGGGACTCCCTGCGGGATGATGTCTATGTAGGAACCCCCCCCCCCACCTAAGCCCTGCAGAGCCCTTCCTGGCCGCAGCAACCCCCCCCAGGGTTTAGCGCCATACCCCTTCTCCCCTCAAACCCCTATAAATAGAGGGTAAGGGCCATGAAGGGGATCCGGATTCCAAGAAAAAAATTGAAAACAGAGAGGTTTTAGAGTCCATCTGGAGAAGGGAGCTTGGAGAGCACCTTGCGTTGTTCTCTCGTCCTCCGTGCGCCGATTGTTCTTCGCCCGTGCTCTGGTGAAAAGCCGTTGGTGAAAAGAAATCACCGCAGATCTATATATTGACCATGCTCCTTTTGTAAATAAGTCTTTTCGTGTTTTATAATAACACATATGTGAAGGCGCATGATTGTAAATGCCTAATGGTGGCACATATACCCAATTAAGGACATATATACAAATGTGACAATATATTTAAAGATGATTGTGGATGTCTAAAATACCGTTCATAACCTCCTAATTTCGGCAAGGTCTTTTAACAAACGTATCGTATCAAAGGTCTTCGAGTTTCTTACTCAATGTAAATGAAACACCGACTCCAGTCGATGGGTAATGGTCCAGTACACGACCGCCCCAATCGTCTGATAAAACGGACGAGCACAGAATATATATATATATATATATTATATATATATATATTCGAGGGCTTAGGGTCTATACTCGATGCACCTCATAAATATCAAACTGTCTGTTTGTTTTAAACAATCTGGCACGCCCATGCATAGATACATATGCCCTATAATTTTTTTTTCATACGGAGTGGATGACATGAATCCACCGCTCATTTGCTTATGAATCTTCTTTCCGCATTCCGACAATTAATGAGAAATTGCAATTTAGCTGAACTTCACCTCGAGGCATGGTTATTTACCTGAAGGTCCTGAACAACACCTCGAGGCATGGTCGTCGAGGTTATTTACATGAACATCATTTAAGTAAATGTTAGTATTTGTAGTTTCATTTACTTAAGATATTACATGTAAATAAAGAAGCACCCCCCATTTGAATCCAATAAAAATATCAAACAATTTATATCTCATACTAATAAAAAGTCAACTCTCCCATCCAAGAAGAAAATCGCGACTTTGGTGATTTTATCAAAATAATGTCTTTCTAATCCCTCATAATTTAGTTTATGTAAAAGTTTAACTTGACTTTTGATTTTTAATATTCTATTGGATTTATTTGAATTATGAAATTTTTACATAAGCCAAATTATGAAGGATTAGAAAGACGCTATTTTGATAGAATCACCAAAATCGCGATTTTCTTCTTGGATGAGATAGTTGACTTTTTATTAGTATGAGATATAATTTTTTTGATATTTTTATTGGATTCAAATGCGGGGTGCTTCTTTATTTACATGTAATATTTTAAGTAAATGAAACTACCAATACTAACATTAACTTAAATGATGTTCAGGAAAATAAGGCACTATGCATATATCAGGAGATTGAAGGGATTCCATAACACATATTATATATATCAAGAGCATCAGAACATGAATCCCTCAGTTTCGGCTAGTTTCGGCCTTTTCGGGCCGACACCAGGCGACACCCGAAACCATTAAAAAAAATTAGTTATCGGACTAGAACAGTGTTCCGGTCTGGTTTCGAATCGAAGAGGTCTGATACCGATACGTATCGAACGACACCCCCATCCTGGACCTTAATGGCCAAGGGTTTAGAGTTGGCTAAGTTAATGAGAGATAGGAGGGTTAGCATAGCATGTCTACAAGAAACTAGGTGGAAATGATCTAAAGCTAAAGATATTGATGGATATAAAATTTGGTATACAGGAATTAGTAACTCTAGAAATGGTGTGGCTATAATAATAGATAAAGACTTGAAAGATAAAGTTGTAGAAGGTAATAGACTGGGGGATATACTTGTTTTGATAAAACTTATATTAAATGAGGATACTTTGAATGTAGTTAATACATATGCACCACAAGTGGGTTTAGAAGAGTGCATTAAAAAGCAATTTTGGGAGGATATTGACAGATTGATCCAAAATATCTCTAGTGAAGAGAAAAATTTTATCGGTGGGGATCTTAATGGCCATATGGGTAAAAGTAATAGAGGATATGAGATGATTCATGGAGGATTTAGTTTTGGCGAGAGAAATGACATGGGTACTAATATTCTTGATTTTGCTATGGCCTATGATCTAATAATTGCTAATACCTTCTTACGAAGAGAGACTAACACCTAATAACATACAAGAGTGGAACACATAAGAGTCGAATTAATTATTTTCTTATTGGAAAGGCCGATAGAGTTTTGTGTAAAGATTACAAAGTTATCCCTGGCATGAGTTTAGCCCCACAACATAGGTTACTAGTAATAGATATCCTTATTCCAAAATGTAAAAGAAAAATAATCATAAATAATTATTCTAATATTATTTAGTGGAATTTGAAATGTAAAATTTTGGGAACATTTAAAAATCATCTAGTAAAAGATAATATTTGAAATTTAGATCAAGAAGTTAATGTAATATGGAATAATATTGCAAATTGTATAAAGAACGTAGCAAAACAACTCTTAGGTGAATCTAAAGGCAAAAAGAATGTAAAAAGAGAGACTTGGTGGTGGAGTGAGGAAATTCAAAATGTCATTAGAGATAAAAGAGATTGTTTAAAGGCTTGCCAAACCAACAAAAATAATCAAACTTTAGAAGTTTATAAAATAAATAAAAGGAGGACTAAGAGAATAGTTAGTGAAGCTAAATCCAAGACGTTCGAAGCATTATATAATAAATTAAGAACCGAGAGGGTGAAAAGGACCATATTTAAACTTACTAAATTAAGAGAAATCAAGAGTAGAGATCTAGATCATGTTCATTGTATTAAGGCTGAAGGAGTTTTATGTAAGGACCTAGAGGTTAAAGAGAGATGGTGTGGCTATTTTCAGAAATTACTTAATGGAGGATTGCTTTAACGATGTCTCCCAAGAAGAGAATCAAGATTCAACAAAATTTGATAAATATCAGAATTTTAGACGTATTAAGATGTCAGAAGTGGGTGATGCTTTAAGAAAAATAAAATTGGACAAGGCCTTAGGACTGAATGGCATACCTATTGAAGTGTGGAAAGGCTTAGAAGACATTGATATTAAGTGGTTAACTAAACTTTTCAATAAAATTTTGAAGAAACGAAGGATGCCACAAGAATAGAGAAAAGGTGTTGTGGTTCCTTTCTATAAAAACAAAGGACATATTCAAAGCTACAATAATTATAGTGAAATTAAGATTATGAGTCACACTATGAAACTAAGGAAAGAGTAATCGAGAATCGAATGCGATATATGACTACTGTATCAGAAAATCAATTTGGTTTTATGCCGAGTAGAACCACTACAAAAATTATTTTCTTCTTACGGCAGTTAATGGAGAAGTATAGAGAGATGAGAAGAGATTTATATATAGTTGTTCTTCATTTGGAGAAGGCGTATGATCGAGTACCGAGATATTTGATTTGGTGGATATTAACAAAAAAAAAAGAAGTCTCTCAAGGATATGTTGACTTGATTCAGGATATGTTCGAGGGTGCTACTACTAGTGTGAGAACTATTACTGAAAGACTTGTGAATTTCGGGTCACTATAGGTTTGTATCAAGGTTCTGCTCTAAGTCCGTATCTCTTTGCTCTAGTTATAGATGAAGTAAGAAAGCAATTGCATAATGATATCCCTTAGTGTATACCGTATTTTATTTGCGAATAATATTGTCTTAATTGATGAGAGTGTTGATGGTTTAAATGTTAAGTTAGAAAATTAGAGGCATGCCTTGGAGTCTAAAAGTTTTAAAATCAGTAAGAATAAGTCGAAGTTTATGCATTGCAATTATAGTAATGAGAGGGTGTTGCTGGAAGATATGGTTCAAATTGATGGATAAGACATTCCTATGGGTGGTAGCTTTCGATACTTAAGGTCTATCATCCAAGTGAATGGGGTGATTTATGACGATGTGGCACACAGGATTAAGGCAAGCTGGTTAAAATGGAGAAGCGCATCAAGAGTCTTCTGCGATCGTCGTATATAAGTGAAACATAAAGGAAAGTTTGATAGAACGACTGTGAGGCCTGCTTTATTATATGGTACCAAGTGTTGGACAGTGCGAAAGGAACACATTAACAAAATGTGTGTAGTAGATATGAAGATGCTGAGATGGTTGTATGGTAAAACTAAGAAAGATAAGATTAGAAATGAGTGCTTCTGCAAGGACTTAGGGATAGCTCCAATTGATAGAAAAATGAGAAAAAATAGACTCAGGTGGTTTAGACACGTGTACCGTCGCCCTAACTCGGCGCCGATTAAAAGATGTGACCAAATCTTAGTGGATGCCAGTAAAAGAGACAGGGGAATGCCTAAAATGAGATGGTGTGATGTTATTAGGAAGAACTTGGACTTCTTGAGTTTAAACACGAATATGGCACCTGATAGAAATCTTTGGCGGAAAAGGATTCATGTAGCCGACTGTTGAACCCTAAAAAGTGGCAGTAAATGTCTACCAGAAGAAATGTTGAGGTCCATTATATAGTGGTCCAACAAACTAGTTAATTGAGGTCTATTTTACAGTGGTCCAACAAACTAGTTAGGTAGCCCATTCAAAGGGGGTTACTGAACCTTAAAAGGTGGTTGATAGCTACCAGGGGAAATGTTGAATCCAACAAATTAGTTAGGTAGCATATTCAAGAGGCCAAGTGAATTATGGTTAAAGTAACCCCACGGTTACTTAGGTGACAAGACAATCCAGGGATTTCCTCCGAGTTAAATAAGGAAGTCTGGTCTTCAAGCGGCAGCAAGCCCTCCAAGCAAGCCAAAGTTCAAAGGAGAACAATTCTCCGCACAAGATACGGCACGGAAAAAATCCGGCAGCACAAGTTCTATAAGACCGAATGCGAAGAACAAGTACAAGAACAAGTCTGCGATGGAAGCTCCAAGGAGTTGCAAATCCAATTCTTCGTCGGGCAGAACTCCGAGGAGAAGCAGAATTTCTGGCACTTCCAAACAACTTAATACCCCTAAATGGGGGATATGGGGCCTATTTATAGGCAAAACCCCCTCCTCCCCTTAACCGATGATAGAACCATCGGTTAAAGGGGATGTTCCCCCTAACCGATGGTAGCACCATCAGTTAAGGGGATTCTCCCCCCCCCCAACCGATGGTAGTACCACCGGTTAAGGGGGACTCCCCCCCTAACCGATGGTAGTACCATCGGTTAAAGAGGACTCCCCCCTTAACCGATGGGAGTACCATCGGTTAAGGGGTTTTTCCCCTTTAACCGATGGGGGTACCATCGGTTAAGGGGGAACACCATCGGTTAAAGGGGATTCCCCCTCTAACCAATGGGAGTACCATCGGTTAGAGGGGGGGAGGGGTGCCACCTCCTACACATGTAAAGGGAGGGGATAAAAGGCCCCCTATTCCCCCCAAGAAAAGGGTCCCCTTTCCGGGCTCCAACTTAGCCATTCCCCCCTTGAGCAGTGTTGTCCCCATGCTGTCCAAAAATCCTAGAAATTCCAAAGAAATAGAAAAAACCTCTCTTCCTCTTCCAAAAGTCCCTCCACGTGTTCCTCAAGTTCCCTTGTTTAGCGTGAAGGTACCGACCCCTTCTCCCCGTTCGGTGTAAAGCGTGGAACACCCGATAAGGCAAAAACAACCGGGAGATCGTTTTCATACGATATCGGCATCTCCTTTATCCCCCTCTATGGAGGGCTTCTCAAAATCATAGCGCGGTCCTTGCCCCCACATCGAGCAAGAATCTGTAGGGGAGATATCCTTCGGGGTTTAAACACCATCCATATCGAGCAAGACTCTATGGATACACGGTATTTAAATACCCTTGTTCTCGTGCTCTAAATGCCTCCATATTGAGCAAGACTCTATGGGTATGCGCATTTAGATGCATATGTTCTCCCCGCCCGTCGAGCAAGACTCCGGGATGGTGGATATTGTGCTTATATGTATATGTTTCTTAGAGGAGACTCTACCCGAGCGGAGGTTCTGCCCAAGAACATATTCGTATAATCATACATTTGTGTTCATATGTATATGTTTCTTGAAGGAGACTCTGCCCAAGCAGAGATGCCGCCAAAGAACATATCCATAAAACTACAAATTTGTGCTTATATGCGTATGTTTCTTAGGGGAAACTCTGCCTAAGCAAAGGTTCTGCCCGAGAGCGTATCCATATAATCACACACTCGTGCTCATGTGTATATGTTTTCTTAAGGACACTCTGTCTAAGCGGAGGTTCTGCCCGAAAATATACTCATATGTTCACAACTCCGTGTTTATATGTATATATTTCCTGAAAGGAAACTCTGCCTAATCAGAAGTCCTGCCGGAAATACGTCCATATATTCATAAATATTGTGCTTATATGTGTATATTTCTAAAGGGAAACTCTGCTCAAGCGGAGGTTCTGCCGAAAATATATCCATATACTCACAAAAGAGTTGTGCCCATATGGGTATTTTCTTGGGGAGAAACTCCGTCTTGACAGAGACCCTGTAGAAAATATATCTATATATTCACGAAATTATGTTCATGTGAATATGTCTTCTAAAAAAGAAATTCTGCCTAAGCAGGGGTTCTGCCCAGAGATATATTCATATGTTCATAATATGTGTGTTCATATGATTGTATCTCACGGAGACATCCTGTTTTTACAGGAACTCTCTTCAAAAATACTATCATATGTTCACCAAACTCATGCTTATATATTTGCGTAATAATTCCGTCTATGCGGGGGCGCTGCCCAAATTCTCAGCATATACCAAAGCCCGGATAAATTCAGGGGCACACGTTTATTCATGCCTCATCCACATAAAATTCTAAAGCAAACAATATGCCCGACACCAAACAAATCTACGGGTATATTCTGATTCTTCTCCCAAAAAATCATATTTTGAACCCCAAAAAGGAGCTTTCATACTCTTCCAAAGTGAAGCTTTCAAGACGGGATATTTCAAGGAACAAATCCTTCTTCCAAAATAAAAGATAATCCTGTCCTGTATGATAATATAAAAAGGAGAAAAGGGAAACATCACATTAGAATTTTCTAGAAATGCATATTTTTCCTCGATTTTACTATGAATGGTATTCGGGTTAAAACTGATGTCAAATAACATCAAGGGCTTTTAACTCGATGTAAACAAAATATTGATTCCGATCGATGGAGACAGAGGTCCAGCACACGCTACCCTAATCGCCTAACAAATAAATCACGCGGAATCTAAGAAGTTCAGATTATAAACTGGCGCACCCCATCCATTTTCATGGACATCAAATTTTCTCTCCGCACTGCGCGGATTTCTACTTCTGTCTATTAGACAGGCTGGCACGCCCCGCAAGGCAAAGAAAAGAAGAAGAAACCAATCCAAACTCAACATAAAACACCCAACGAGCATAAGCAAAGAGAGAAAACGATAAACGAAATATTCTCCCCCGTGAGGATTTTTTCCGCGTGTCCACACCGACCCAAAATAATGGGATAAGGCTCTGATGATGATAAGTTCTATATCAAAAAGATAGAAAAAAAGAATATGGGGCCGGATTTGAAAATTAATGAGGTATCTTTTGAGGTCATGTAGACTTTGTCCAAACTCCAAGGTAGACGATATCTCACACAGGATGGATACAGTGAAATCATGGTATAGTATCCAAGTAGGACCAATGTAGTATGATGTGGGCTTGTTCAAGGATAAACCAGGTAGAAGTTGAAGGTTCTATAGTAACCCAACCACAAGCCATGCAGAAGGAGAGAACTACCCATAGGCCACCCAGATGTACGGGTGAAAATGTGCCAGTGTCAAGCTACCAGGTCTGGTTCCAGGTCAAGGGTGAACCAGATGTGTTACGTGGTAGAGAGCAAGAAAAGTTACTGGGTTGTATACCAAATTAGTGAGGCAGCCTTCAGAATAAAAACTGCACAAATTTGATCCAAAGAGGACGATGCTTCTCAAAAGTTAGATAAGGCTGTGACAAAGAGTCATTTATCTGCCCATATGGTGATAGTGTTTTGTTAAATATGGGGAATACTTCCTTGCCCTTTTCACAGCACAATCTCCATTTAACTTAGTGAATATGTGATTGTAATCTGTTTTCGGGAAAAATAGCAGAGCCAGATGTATCAAGAGAATATTTTTTTCTTTGTAGAGGGACAGCAGAATAAATGAGAAAATATAAGAGGGTGGGAAGGTGGAAAATTAAACCCCCCACTTCAAGACTGGAATAGAAAAAAAAATCAGAATAGAAGGTAAACAAAATATGTGCAGAAGATTAGTCTGATCAGGGAAGCAATGAGACAGTGCACTAAATACTTGTGTCAAAATTCTCATAACCTCCAACTCCAATTAAGTACTAAATTTTCTCCTACATGGTGCTGCCACCAAGTAACAAGCAGAACTATGGACAAACATCTCATGTACAAATCTTCGACACAATACAAGCAAATATATCCGTCATATCATTTTGCCTAACTCTTACAGTCCTCACATCATGTACTCCTTTAATCATCAACAGCTAGATTTAAAGTCAGAAACAACATGTTCAGCCAAAGTGTATTCTTATTATATTTCGCAGCACAAAACAAGGGCATAAAGTTCCAGAACTGGCAGATAACCTACGCTTGATCCAAGAGAAAAGTTGTCTAAAATGTTAGTAATATCAGAGTTTCAACATGCAAGAATCCTTATATATTGAACTTACTTTTAGATACAATGTCATGCCATGTATAACTAATTCCTGTGGTAAGATTCACAATAAACTTAGTTGGTGACACTAATGGCTTGATCTGTGCCAACAAAACAGAACGGGTGTTAGTTCCATAGATATGAAACATGGAACAATCGGAATGATTCAGAAATGGATTACCTGAAGGAAATAAGCAAATGCAAACTTTCCACCAAGAACCAAGATCCAGAACAGCGTGTATCTGCAATATTACAAAAATACATTTCATTTGAAATCAAAAAGTTCCCAGACCCCAAGCCCAACTTAGGTGATATCAAGTATACTATAATTTAACAAAAAGGAACAAGATGCATATTCAGCTAGTTGGGTTGTGTTGATGTAAACATAGCATTCACATTGGTCAGCTAAGATATAACAATAGACCAGACAACAGCTCAGGTTCAACTTCAAAAGCCAGGCAAACTAAGACAACTGAAAACAAGATAGCCTGGCATCACACTACAAACTCACCATTGGCAAAAAACCATCTGGTCCCACACGATGAGCCACACACTAGCTATATTAGTTAGCCTTTCCCACCAGCTAACTCAAGTGTTAGGCCTACGGTTCAGTGCAAGTGCTCAGTTTTTATGTAACTTACTTTATTCTACTACAAAGCCAAAAACATGCTACATATGGAGTTTAGTTTCAGAAACTTGCACTAAAGAATTGGCCAATCTTTAATCAACTTATCAACAGAGGGTAAACAGCATAAAGTTGTAAGGATATCAATTCTACTGAATTATCCAATGAACCAGCCATGAACCTGCAGAATAAGACCAAATCACTATTTCATCTATTTTCCCTCAGCAAACCCTTCAGAATGCCACTAACAGGAATGAAAGTTAGCCAAAAGCTAAATGCCCCATTTCATAGTGGACATCTAAATCCATTCCACAAGAATAAAAGTATCCTCTAAATCCATTCCATAAGAATATAGTGTCTCCACAACAAAACTGCAGAAAAAGAATCTAGGCAAACAGCAATGTATGATACTATGATGCAACATCGATTGATTATTAGAAAATGAATTATTGTTCAAATAAAAGGAAGGGTGATCCCAGATGAGCTCAACTTATTTTATTCGACACCACCTTAAATAGAATTCACTACAGCTGGTATTGCCTATTTGTCTTGAAAGCAAGCCGTCCATTTATGGCTCAGACAACCAAAGTTTAAATTCAACTCCTAATATGATTATCATAAGATGGGAAAAAAAATGTTAAGATCCACCAATTCCCTCCATTTCCCATCAATTTATCTCATAAATATCTGTTGAACCCTGAAAAGTTTACAACTTTACAGTGGATATCTACAAAGGGGAATGCCAGAAGTTATTTATAATGATCCAATGGTTACTTAAGTAATGCTATGGTTACTTAGGTACTATTGGGTCCAAGTCCCTTTCAAATTAAAGGAGGGAACTTATTAATGAAGTCAGCACCAAATCTCTTCAGTGAAGCAAAGTTTCAGAGAGAACACCGCTTCGAAGAAGATATGTTGCGGAAGAAATTCGGCAGCACAAGGTCAATAAGACCAAGTTTAAATAACATTACAACTCCAAAAACACGTGCAAGAGGAAGCGTCAAGCACTTGTAAAATTCAACTCTTCGTCGAAAGATCTCCAAGGAAGGCCCAAGGATTTCACGGCATCAACACCTCACAAAAGAAAACACGAGGGTGTATTTATAGAGGAAAACTACCCATGTAAAACCCCTTTCAACCGATGGAAACCTTCCATAGGTTAAGGGATTTTCCCCCCTAACCGATGGAAACCTCCCATCGGTTAAGGGATTTCCCTCCCTAACCGATGGAAACCCCCATCGGTTAAGGGATCCCCCTAACCGATGGGACCGATGGAACCTTTCCATCGGTTAAGGGAGTCTCCCTTAACCGATGGGACTGTCCCATCGGTTAAGGGAGAAATTCCTAACCGATGGGACTCTCCCATCGGTTACCTCTCTCTCCTCCCTCAATGTAAAGGCAGTCCCATCGGTTAAGGGAGAAATCCCTAACCGATGGGACTCTCCCATCGGTTACCTCTCTCTCCTCCCTCAATGTAAAGGGGCAAAACCCCTATAAATAGTCCATGTAGCCCGATGGCAAGCGGGGAGCTTTTAGCTGGAGCTTTTGCTTCTGAAAATTGCCAAAGGGGGATTTTCTGAAATTGAAAAAGGAAGGTTTGCTTGTTGAAGAAAGTTCTGCTCGGCGTGAAGGTATTCGCCCTCGGCAAGTAAAAAAGTCGTCCCCCTCCGGCCACGAAATCTCCATAAGCTCCCTCCTTGTCGAGTTAGTCTCCATGGGGGGGTTCTAAAATCTAAATATATATATATATTCACATCTCCACATCGAGTTAGTCTCTATGGAGATAAAATTAAATTGTGCTCGTGTGCTTCGATGTTTAAATGCCTTCCATGTTGAGTTAGTCTCCATAGGCATAAGGTATTTAGCATCTTTATGTTTTTGTGTTCTAAATGTTTCTATGTCGAGAATCAAATAACAAATTAATAGGTGCTAGAAATGGCAAGAAAATAGGTACTAGGAATTGTCTCAGCATGTAAAACACAACATTAAGAGCTTGAATTTAAAGCCCGAGCATATACTAAGAAACTAACTTGATAAAATCAGTTGTCCTTTCATACATTCCACGTCCAAGAAAATGGTGCTCCTACAAACAGGGAGAAAGCATCACAACAATTTGTTTATTTTGTCCATAAAATCTCAAAGACATGATAAATATCAAGTAGTAAATGATCAATACAAACAAAGGAAATATGAAGAATGTACAAACCTGATACATCCACTTAATAAAACGGACTACAACCCAACGATCACACTGCTCAGTGAGATGACGGAAAGCAGGAATTCGTACGAGCAAACTCAGAAAAAGTTGGAGAGAAGCATATATGCCAATCACAAAGATATATATCTTGAAAGTGAACGAATCAGTACCCTTCTCCAGTGCCTTTCTGAATAAAAAATATCCAAAAAAAGATCAGATGCAATTTCATAAAATTGACTCTCCCAGCCAGATAGCCAGAAGCCCCCCGCCGCAAAAGAAAAAGGGTTTTTTGCATACAAACCATTTTTTTTAAATGTGCATACTGCATGGAACCACAGAATATATTGATAGATGAAAGAATGTACAAATGTAGAGGCATACAAGCCATTGTTACAGACAAATTTACAGAAATATCATTCCTGAAAACGTATTAGCAATTTAGCATACATATCCCTATTAGGTAAAAACTTTCAAATATGCCATCGTAGTTAACTTCCATCGACAGTAGAACAAATATTCCTGAAAGATGCTAATATTCCTGTTAGATGGCTGTATTTTAACCCCAAAAAACCCTTCCATGTGAACATGAGCCAGATTGGGGGGCGGGGAGGGGGCGGCGGTTGGGAAAGAGAGAGTAGGGAGAGGGTGGTGTGGCAGTGAAGGTACCGGAGGGGTATATATATATATATATAGGGAGAGGGTGGTGTGGCAGTGAAGGTACCGGAGGGGTATATATATATTGGAGAGAGAGAGAAAGAGAGAGAGAGGATGGTGACATGAGGGAACTGGACCAGAAGCAGATCCAAATGGGCATTTGCAGGCAGCCATTCCCGACGAGTTGAAGAAGCAGATGCCATGGAGGCTGCAACTGGCTAAGACATCACATTGGTTCTGCACCGCTTGCCACACAATTCGCCATGACCTGCACTCCTCAGCCCACGAGTACAATAGAATGTTCCCATCGACATCTAGTGTGAGGAACTGGAAAACCACGCAAGGGTCAACTCCAAAGGAAGACCACACTGCCATCATCCTCTGGTCGAGCAGCTTTAGAGCTTCGTCACCCATGAACACGGCTGTGAACGCAGAAGGTGCTTCCATCTTCCAATAGCTCACATTCGTCTCCCAATTCAGTCTCAGCTGGCCTCCAGCGTCCATGGATAGGGTGTACTAGCTGAAAATGGAGTCTCGGCCAGCCGCACACAGGGTCTGCAGGGGGCGAGTGTCTGTTCAATGAGGAGTGTGTTCGAGGGGGTCTCAAAGCTCTGCCAGATGACATTCTGGTCCTTGTCGAGTAGGACGAGGTTCCCATCATCAAGGAGCTCCGCAGACATGACAGCGCCATGGCTGGTGTTGCTGGCCCACACCGTCACCCCGCTGGAAGCATCGAATAGGACCATTCCCCAGCCTCCATCAGGTGGAGGTAGACTCCATCAGGTGGAGGTAGGAATAGCGACCCTCCACAGAACCATCTTTGTCCGGAGTTCTCATGGAGGAGGGGGAAGGAAGAGAGGCAACAGAGGGGTTCTATTCATTTACGTGGGAACAGCAAATCTTCAAGCTTCAGGAGCCACGGCTATTGCTTCTGGTGGCACTCGCCCAAGCTGGAAAGAAGCCTTCCCACATGAAAAGCTTCTCCCTTGGAATTAGGTGAGGGAGCAAAGAGGATCCAGGTAAGGATAAGGACGCCCCCCTTTTTTATTCCCCCAGGTGAAGAGAATTCTGCCTCCTCCGCAGGCGCTCCAGAGCCCTCTGCCGCTTGGAAACACCCCCCCCCCCCAACCCCCGCACAGGCGCCCACCCTGCCGGGAGTCATCCCCGGCGCCCCGCTGCCACTGCCGAGGGTTCGAAGCCGTCATGAAGAGATGCCGAGGAGGGCATGGGAGACAACTGTTGCCCAAAGCGGAGGAGTGGAGGCACCAGTGAGAGGGAGAGAGCAGGGTGGGAGGGGGAAAGGGCGAGTTACGGAATTTTTTTCCCTAGGGCAATATAGTCACTTTTGGCATCTGGTTAATCTTAGCCATGGTTACTTGAACGGGGGGTAATGAAGGGTGACGGCGATGGCATATTTGAAAGTTTTTTATGTAATAGGGATATGTATGCTAATACGTTTCCAAGAATGATATTTCTGTAACAATGGTTTGTATGCCAAAAACCCAAAACAAAACTATATTGTACACATTTCAGAAGAGGAAAAGGTTCATATTTGCAAATGCCATATAGGAGACCATCACATGCAAGAAAGAGCAACTCAGGATATCAATTGATCATTACATGAATATAGTCCAAATAAATATGAGTTTTAAAAAAAAGTTACTAAGGATGCAGCAGTGGCAACTCACATGTACAGATAACAGACAACCACCGAGGCCATGGCAAACCAGCAGAACCGAATGAAAATCCGAATAACAGCTGATCGGCGTGTTGTAGAATATGCACCATACATCATCATAATATCCAGTACACCTGCAAAACAACGAGGTTCACCATATGGCGAGTGTGAGAAAAGGTCAAGAACAGATAAAGTAGAAGGGTTTTGTGTATAAACCAATGTTAGCAACAAAATTACTTATCCATCATTTCTGCACCTAATTTGCACATATATTGTTACAAATGTCAATGACAAAAACTTTTGCACTAATTTTGTGCAGAAAAATGACACTTCAATATGCGCAAAACACCAGGTACTGGTCTTTTAACACTCTACTGGCATTTGTAATGATATATGTACAAGTCCAAATTCAGGATTAAAACTGCACTTTACATTCGAATTATGGTCAATACAAAACAAGTCCCAAGCAAACAAATCACAACCATAAGAAAGTAATCAAGATTTACAATGCGAGCCTCAAATGAAAGAGCATTCAAAAAGAAGACAAAACAAGAAACAAAAGAAACAGCAGTGGAGAGTTAAAGATGCTTACTCTGGAGAAACATCATTACAACAAATGTGGGGCCCAAACTAAGAACCTCCCTTAGGGTCTTAGAATCAAAACGGCCGTTGTTAAATGCAATAATGGTTAATCCCTGGAAGGACAAGAAAGAATCATTTGGGGGATGAACAAACCAGTGACACAATAAATTTCAAGAAAAAATAATAGCCAGTATAAATTAAATTTCCTATCACAGGCAGAATAAATCTGTACAAAAAAGCTCTGATAGGTGTAAAATTATAAACCTTCGCTTCAAGAACAATATTGCCACAAAAAAAGAGAAAAGAAAACCTCGCAGATAGTCCATATAATGTGGAATATAAAAAAAGAAATTCCTTCAAACCACCAATAGCCCTTCAACTAATTAAGAAAGAAAGAAATTCCACTCTTATAATGTGGAATATAAAGAAAGAACAGAAAACCTCGCAGATAGTCCATATAATGTGGAATATAAAGAAAGAATTCCTTCAAACCACCAATAGCCCTTCAACTAATTAAGAAAGAAAGAAATTCCACTCTTATAATGTGGAATATAAAGAAAGAACAGAAAACCTCGCAGATAGTCCATATAATGTGGAATATAAAGAAAGAAATTCCTTCAAACCACCAATAGCCCTTCAAATAATTAAGAAAGAAAGAAATTACACTCATATAATGTGGAACTAATCCATATAATGTGAAAAACATAAATTACCCATAAAATATCAGAAAGCATAAGAAAGAAATCTAACTAAGCAGCCAACCAACAACACAGTACAATCTTGCACAGTGGCACAAATAAATTACCCATAAAATATGCTTTCAAGCACATCTTCGATGTCCTTTGACCTTTTTCTGCCAAGTTAATCAATGCCACCCCCACTTATTAGTGCTGGAAACTTATCAACTGTGCATCTTATGCATCTACATTTCTGAAAGAGATCCTCTAAATAGACGGAATATACGACAGGTAAGAATGATATGATCCAACAAGCTGTTCTGAAAACTATGTTACAAAAATACATGTGACTTTGCAATTCTACTTTAGCCAAATGAGCTTGTAAGCAGTTAAGATCCTTCCCTATGCCATGTTCCACATAACATCCTGATTTTTGATATATTCCAAATTTGTTTAACCAGCTTAACTCCCATCTCCCTTGCACAAAACTTCCACCAAAGAACACACACACAAACACCATCCTGGATCCCACATCTACACTTCCTCAAATCTTCCATACCATTCCTTAACTGCAACCAGAGTATAATGAATAAAACTGTAAAAATCGAGTGATCTCATTTCTTCCTGATTTCTGTAGAAACTGATATTGCAAAGAGACAATCGGCCTGATCAATAGCAAACTTTGCTGGTTTTCACCCTGATATGCAAAATATTACCATAAAGGGCTGGAAAATGGCTGCAATAGATCATTACATGCCCAAGGGTCCTCCAAAAAAATGTCATCCGCCCAGCTCCACTCAGAATTTTGAAAGGTCAGTAGAAGAAGCCTCTATTCCTTAGAACGTTTTCCGCATGAGACATTAAATTACCAGATGAGAATTTCCAACCTACACACGAGTGCATTTCTATCCTCCAGGGTCATTCAGTCAAGAGATCAAAATTCAAGATTTAAATTGGTGCAAGACCCACACCACCTTTTACTTTGTTTCTGCAAACATAACCCATCCAATTGGACCCCAGCTCCTATATTCCAGTTCAGATTTCCAGAAGGAGGGAGCTCTAATGGTTTCCCACAGACTGACCAAGGAATCATGAAAATAGATATGGCCAAACCAAAGTAAAAAAAGATTAAGGCAGTGGGTCTCCTCGTGTCGTGTGAGGCCTCTGGAGCTGCGAAAGAAGCCATATGGTGCACCATTAACCCAAATGGAGAATCTTCTGCCTCAATACAACTCCTAATCCAGTAGATCCACCTCCATCTGTCTTTGAACCCAATTAGATGCATAACTTAACCCTGTGATAAGCTTTCTTCAAATCAATCTTGAATATCACAGAGCTACTCTCCTCGAGCTCTGATCATGAATGTTTTGCTGCCAAAACAGTTGTCCAAAATGAACCTGTCTTAAATCAGTGCTGAGTGATTATCATCCATCACCTTCGCAATGGTCCCTTTAAATCAGTTTGCTAGAGCTTTACCAATGATCTTCCAACTATCATTAACCATTGGTCTATAATCAGTGAAATTTTCTGCACTTTCCTCCTTAGAAATGAGCATCACCAAAGTAGTTTTGAATTTCATTATTTCTCATGTTCTACATTGGGAATTCAATCACTTCCATCATCAAATCCCCTTTGATCAACTACAAAAATTGCAAAGAAATCAATGGAAAAACCATCCAGCCCCAGAGATTTGTTAGCATCCATAAAAAAAATAGAATTTCTAACCTCCTCCTTGAGAAAGGTTCAATGGGTTGATCATGATCAGCCTCTTCAAAATCTGTGTAAACATTGTGCTGCTAACTAAAGGTCTCCATCCAACATCATCCTTGAATAATATTCCACAGCAATTGTGCCAATGCTAGGCTGATCCATCCATCTCTCTCCACCACTGGTCTCTCTTACTTGAGAAAGATTCAATGATTTTATTGACCAGATGGTTTTGCATCCAACTACTTATACTAGCAAAGCCATCTAGTCATATTCCATGCATTCGCAAGGCACTCTGTGCCTGTACTACTTTTATGCCTCTATCATCCCCTAAGCCAAGTTTTTCTTCTACAACTAGATAACTAATGGGATAGCCCCATTTGCATTACAGTTTCAGGAAGAGCTATTTGTCATATAATTCCATCTGGTCACCATAGGAGGTGTCAATGAAAGCTATTTAGACTCGCATGGGGGTCTTTGTAGTGTCCCGTGCTGTCAAGATATGGTATATCGGGTCTAAGTGTTGGCTCGGCCTTTGAAGGGCCTTGTGCAGTAATGTGGGCTTGTTGGAGTTGGAACCATGGATGGAAAAATCGGCCGACTCCGCTTCGAGTCGGCCGACTCGGAGCGGAATTGGCCCATGCCGACCCGACTTGGGGCGGGGGACACCCACCCACCCACGGGACTAGGTTTGCAAAGTCCACTGCCCAACTCAGCCCGACTCGGGGTCGGCTGGGGCCGACTCTGCCATCCTTGGTTGGAACTCAAGATCTTAACACTGTCTGTTGGGTGGATGCATTCTGGAGCTTTGGCTGTTCCGGGCTCGCACTGTCGGGCGGTTTGGCCATGCGTCAGAAGCTGGCTGGGAGATCGCAGTGGGCCACCCGACTGCATTCTCAATGTGTTAACAGGTGTCTGCATCATGTGACAGGTGGTGAATTGCATGGTTGAGGTCGCTGTCAGTCAACCTGACACAATCTGAGAAAGTGTCAGTTAGGTTTGTGAAGGTATGCAAGCCGCCGAGTGTTCATTGTCTCGGGAGTTTGAACACGATCTGTGAGGGAACCACCTTCTGGTCACGGTGTCTACACCAACAGCATTCCTGGTGATCACGGTCAGCTGCTAGACCGATTCTGGTAAGTTGGCCTTATATAAGCAGGACCATTCTTCACTTCTTCCTCACTTCCCTCTCCATCTGAGCTCTCTCCCTTCACCTCTTTCTCTCCCTTCGGCGGCCAACGATGGGTAGGGGATGTGGGTGGCGATGATGTGGTGCATGGCTTCAACGTGGTGGAGACGAGGAGGAGGAGGTGGCCAACCTACACGAAGGCCCCAGCAGGTGTGTTTTGTCATTGTCGAGATAGGGTCATGGGTTTCCATGGCATGCATTGTGTTGAAGCTTATTAGAGAGCTACAGTGGGGTTTACTACATTTCATGGATGGAAAGCTTCATGTAAGGGATGTGTGACGCCATTTTCATGGTTTCCAACGTGGTTTCTTGCTGTGTGAAGTGTGAACTGTGAAGGATGCATGGTGTGTAACTACGTTAGTAGCATTTCTTCCTCTTTTCCTTCACAGTTTCCTGTGGTGTTCTTGGCGTTTTTGAGGCTGGAAGGACCATTTGCAGGAGAGCCGAAGCTTTGTCTGTGTACTGGGTGTGAACGAGGCAGGTTGTTTAGGGTTCAGCTAGGTGGAGGTGGATTCCTTGTTTCCGTCATGGGTGACTAGATGAGACGGTTGACTATTTTATCATCTGTGCTTGAACGCGGTGGGGTTCCGACAACGATCTGATCACGGTCTGTTAAAGGGACGTGTTCAGTATTCTGAACGTGGCCACTGTGTTGACCGCACACATTTTGAGACAGCGATCTTACAGTGGATTTCTAGTGTTTCTCTGCATATTAAGTCAATGGTTGTCAGCACTACAATTCTAGCAAGATATCTCACTAGTCGGTTACCCTGGTGCTTATAGCACTTTCGACCGTCAGGTCGAGTGGGTTTGGTCCTCGTGCCTGGGGAACGAGTCAGGTTTGGTCGTCTCACCTGACCCCTTTTGTTGAGCCTATGTTCAGACAGTGGAAAGATAGGTGAGACATCGTTTATTTCCATAACTTTAGTGCACTCATGGCTGAGGTTGAAGACACTTAGCGAACTCTGTCTATGTTTGGTCCCAAGTTAGTCCCTTCCTCTCTCGTATGCCTCACTCTACGCGGTTCTGAAGCAAAGTAAGGAAGGATAGGTGGGGAACTGTGGCTCGGCCAACTGTGGCTTTACCAGTGTGTGGTGCAGGGTTTGTCATACTGCACCGCACTGGTGCGGTACGGCCAATTCAGACTGTGCCTCCCTGGCACGGTCGGGTCACCGATTAAGGGTGACCAGTTGCGATCCGCACCCGATCCAACCGGACGTGATGCAGCACAGTTGGTCCGATGGAAGCAAGGGGGGGGGAGGGGGCTGTGCGGAGGGGGGGACCGGAGGGGGAAGGGGGTGTGCGAGGTTGGGGGTGGAAGAGGACCGGAGGGGGGGGGGACTGGAGGGTAGAGCAGGGAGAGGGAGACCGGAGCAGAGAGAGAGGGAGCCCAGAGTGGACAAGGAGGGTGATGGTGGAGAGAGGGAGCAGAGGTCGCACAGCAGTAGCGGAGCAGGGGAGGGGTGCAAGGAGGTGGGGGATCACAGAGGGAAGGGGGGAGAGGGCAGTGCAGCGCGAGAAGAAGGAGAGGGAAAGGGGGAGGGCAGCGCAGCATGGAGAGAAGGGAAAGGGGGGGGGGGGGGTGACTGGAGGGGAAGGGGGCACCGGTACGTGCCGTGCCATACCGTACCGTGCCAGCAGGAGCTCGGCATGGCTGGGTCCCACGGCACGGCAAACTCTGGTGTGGTGTAGCCTTCACTGCCTCAGTCCAAGAATAGGAGGTGCTCGAGCGTGCAGGTGATAATCAAGAGTTGAGATGCCAGTGGACTCCCTGACTGCGAGACTGGTTATGGTTTTATCACAATAACTAGTGCTTCCATGGCCAGAAAAAGAACTCAATGAGTGTCAGTTGATTTGTCAGGTCTTAGTGTGTAGTGTCGAGTCGTTCATTACTTGTGGGGAAAGTCGTGACCCCAGTATAAGAAGTGTAGTTAGACTGGTTATGTACACTACCAAGGTTCAAAATCTCGGGGATCGGGATCGGATCGGTTGGCCCAAAACCGATCCGACCCGGCGATCCTGAGCCCGGCTCGGCCGAGCCGGGCCGAGCCCGACCGGGTCTGGCCAAGCTAAAGGGGGGTGGATCGCCCCCCTTAAAAAAATTGAAAAAAAAATTAGAAAAAATATGAAAAAATAGGAAATATATGAACATTGTATTTATGAACTGAAATACATGAAAAAATTGTATTTATGGAATCGTACATTATATTGTGTGGACATAAGGTTTACATAATCTGTCCAAGACATATAATGTTGGTAATATGCCTCATATTGAGTCAAATATTGACTATAGGCATCCGTGTTCGCATATATGATAGTGATTGGTGTGTAGCCCGATATTTCAGGCACTTGATATGAGCCATATGACTCATATGAGTCATGTGAATGTGAATCGGACTCAGTGGATTGTGCATATGCTCCACCTCCGGTGTAATATGATGCATCCGGGTATTGAGGATATCCCAAGTAGCCTCCCTGCCCTTGGTAATATCCTTCAGTGGAAGCATAAGATGATGTATCTGACGCTTGCTCCATGGTCTCAAACTCCATCCGTAGCTTTTCTTGACGCTCCACTCCTCTTGCATCTTCTTCTTCTTCATTAACCAATTCCGTCTATGCGGAATGAAGTTGGGATTGTATCCCGAATCTTCGGATGCTCCTTGGCCTTGCCCTTACCCTTGCAATTGAGATGCCACTTTCTTCCCCTTTCGTGCATATTGTTGACTTGAGGTTTGTGCTTCCCTCCCTTCCCTACTCCCATGATGTTGATCTTGAGTAGCATGGGTGAAGTCTTCCTCTCCGGTGAATACAATAGGGTCGGGTGGCGGTGCGGTGGCGGTACACTGCTGACAACTAGGACATCTCCTCCATGATCGGATCCCTCACTAGGAGTACTTGTCTTCGATGTCGAGTCATTAGAAGTTTGGTATTGAACATTATCGCTTGGCTCCGATGTTTCATCATCTATATCTTCCTCGATTGTGTCCAAGTCTGCAATGCTAATGCCATGTTTCGTGCTCCTTCCTCTTGCACCCACTGTCTTCTTTTGGCGTTTAGGGGCTGGAGGAGTTTCAAACTCCGAAAGCAAAGGCACATCATCAAGCTCACCTAAATGAGACATAAACATGTTAACATGAGAAATAAATAATTTATAAATGATGCATGTACATTGTAAAGGTCATTTACCTTCAGCCCATGCACGATCATGCGGGTCGAACTCTGGTTGAACCGAAGTGCTTGCATTTACCCATGCATGTAGTGGATGTTCCTCCTCAAAAACTTCTTCTATATCTATTGTCTCCGATGGAGTTGCTTCAGCTTGTTGTTGCCCCGAGGATCTATATTCTCTCTATCTTGAACTTGCTTGATTAATTGGAGGTTTTTAAGCTTCAATCTCATGTTGTAGTGGCAAAATACCAACTTATCAAGACGTGCAGACTTCAAGCGGTTTCTTTGTTTTGTGTGGATCAAGCCAAATGTGCTCCAGTTTCTCTCACACCCTGTGGCAGACGTTGTTTGGCTTAAAACCGGAATAGCTACATAGGCCAAGTCTTCATATCCATAAGTTCTTCCATGATCCAACCACCAATCCGCTGTAAATGAAGCATGTATAATGTTTTAGAAAATAGAATTAATAGAACCAACTCATTCTACAGGCAAATAAATATGATGAGTAACTTCTAACCTGGACTCAAAATCTGAGCAGCTCGTTGTGCCGTGCTAGTACCAAAGTGGTAGAGTTGAAGTCTATAATCATGCATTTGTTTGCATGCTATGATTGCCCTATCCTCATTGTCTAGCATCCGTTTGATTACATTTTTGCCCCAATCAACACTTCGGAGGAATTGTCATAGTTCTCCCTTCCCATCAGTCCTATACATGTATTGGGGGTTGAAGAAATGCCCTACATGTAGAAGATAAATGTTAAAACATGAGTTGTAAATAATATGTAATCACAATTCACAAGAGTTGAAGTGTTATGCTTACCTGCAGCATGAAGATCATGATGCAATGTGTGCTCTCATCGTCGATCTACGATTTCCCACCACTTGGCATACGTTGTTTTGTTGTTCATTTGGATAAGCTCATTTGCTCGATCCATAGCCTCGTACAAGTAACCCATCTCGGATCTCCTCTCCCCATCTACCGCCCTTAACACTCGAACAAGCGGTTCTACTACATTCAACACATTTTGGACCCCCTTCCAAAATGGCTTTGATTGGATAATGTCGGTCACCTTCTTTCCCTTCTCCCTCACCCGTGTAGGAGCATGTCGGGACATATAGTTCTCCCACTCTTCCGATGCTACCATCCTAATAAGGTTGCTACGTTGCCCATTTATGCTATCCAATGCAATATATTGGGATGCAAACCTTGTAGGTGCTGGCCGAAGCAACTCCCGTCCATGAGTATGCGTCCTCATGATGTCCAATATGTTGTTGTGGTTGTAGATGAAAGTGGTTACGAACCTTGCACTGTTGACCACATTTTCCACCATTGGATCTTCACAAATGTCTTCTAGCATTAAGTCAATGCAGTGCGCGGAGCAAGGAACCCAATACAAGTGTTCCCTTTTCTCCATTAGTTTTTGGCCCGCCAACTTGAAAGTCGCTGCATTGTCGGTTACCACTTGGACAATTCTTTTCTCTCCAATCTCCTGCACCATCTCATCCATCAACTGAAATAGGTAGTCCGCATTCTTCACCTTGCCAGAAGCGTCTACCGACTTCCAAAAAGCAGTCCCTGCTTTGCAGTAGATTAAGAAGTTTATCATACTTCTTCGTGTAATGCCTGCACAATTCCATATGAAAAATTAAAACCTATGTCTTATTAATGAATAAGTGAATAACAATTAACTGGCCAAACACTTGTACATACCTGTCCATCCATCGCACATTAACGTGCAACCATATTCATCCCATATTCGTTCAAATGTGGAAACATATGCCTTCATATCTTCAACCTCCATATCCAAGTATTTGTTGTAGATTTCATATGAAGTAGGGCCTTCCACCCCTTTGCCCACTTCACCAATAGTCTCGATCATGGACTCATAATATGGTCCTTTTGCTGCATTAGCCGGTATGCTGTTGAAGAAGAACCATCTTGACATCGCTCTCCCTATCTTCTCCTTGCATATTTTCAAATTCTTGAATGTTGCAGAAATGGATCGTTGCTTCTCCCTTCGCCTGGTGAGAAATGGGTCTATTAGTCCCACTCTAGGATCTCCGTCTCTAGGGATATCCACTGGAACCTCAGGTATATTTGAACTCATTCCAGCACTTGAACTCCCTTGTCCGCTACCCCCATGGCCACTACCTTGACCTACGTGATGACCGGTACGTCGGAGATAGTCCTCTTCCGCATTAGACCTTCGACTTGCTTCCGATGCCCGACGAAATTGTTCTATAATATGAGATAGAAATAGAATGAGGGTCAGAGGGTGATTAAAGCCTTAAACTAAAATAAATGTTCCAAAAGTAAGTTAACTAATTACTAACCTTCTTCATCTTGATCAAGATCAAAGAATTGTCTCCCTCTTGGTAAATCTACGGACCTTCGAGGAGGGGCAGACAAATCTTCCCAGATTTCTTGCCGTCTTCTACTAGTGTTTGCTTTGGATGTCTCTTTCTCCTTCATATATTGGCAAAATTGCATTCGAACTTCAGCAGAAACTCTCGAGCATGGTGCCACCTCACCTTTAATTCCCGCTAGATGTTGTTTCAAACGAAATATGCCGCCCGATAAGACCCGGTTACAATATTTGCATTGGACCTTCCTTCGAGCCATGTCCACAACGATACCATGAGCCCAAGCGGGATCGGTGCTAGGAGGGTTGCTTGAAGAATGGGGAGCCGGAGCAGCACCACCTTCGGCGGCCATCACTTACAACACAAAAAAAGAAGTTAAATAATAAAAAAACAGAAAATAAATATTTTTTTTGCGGATGAGAGAGAGGGAGATGAATCGCAGCCAAGAGTTCGGGCGAAGAGTGTGTGTGAGAGAGCCCGAATAGTTGAAGACGAATCCCAAGAATGTGAAAGATGAGATCGCCTCCCAAATAGTGCAAAATAGCGCCCGAGAGAGAGAGAGAATGCCCAAAATATTGAGAGGAGGGGAGGAGAACTCAAAACTTGAGTTTAGAACATATTGGGGGCCTTTGGGGGGTTTATATAGACCCCCAAGGCCTCCAAAGGCTCCAAAGAGCCGTTTCTGGTCGTTGGGGAACAGTCCCCAACGGCTAGAAAACGGCTAGTTCTGAACTAGCCGTTGGGGCTCGGATCGCCCCGGTCCGGCCCGATCCGCGGCGGACCGGCCCAGGCTTCGCCGAGCCCAGCCGAGCTCGGACGATCCGAGCGCAGGGGACCGGACAGGTTACCCCGGCTCGGATCGGAGGGGCTAAAACCGAGCCAACTCGGGCGATCCGATCCTGAGTTGCCCGAGTTTTGATTCCATGTACACTACTACTTTTGTGTTAATAATTCCTGCTGAAATTTTACTGTTTCTTACATATATTTTCAGCTTTGATATCTGCATTTTTGGTGCTATTTTGGCTGAGTGGAGGGACAGATGATCTCTACTGAGCCTATGACTTTGTGAGGCTCATTCCCCTAGTTTCGCAAGTGAGGGTTCACAAGCAAAGTGCCTTTCTCGGACGGGTCCTTAGTGCGCGGCAGCGTGTACCAGCAGTTCTTTCTTCTTGCACTTTCCTTGGGGTATGCCGCACAAGGATGTGTACTTTTTTCTGCCTTATACTTTCAAATGGGACCATGTATATTGTAAGTAATGTAATTTAACTTCCTGTGATGGTTACTTTAGTTGTTTGTTCATCTCTCTAGATCATTAATTACCCTTCCGGCTCTCGAGCTCATGGGTGACAACGGGATACAGCAATCTTGATCAGCCATTGTGCCTAAATCAGTCCTGCATTTCTCCACTCACTTTAACTTTTAATCAACAGTTTGCTTCAGTAACAAGTTCATTGCAAAAACATTCAATGGACCATCTCTAGGCCAATCGCAAGGGGAGGTTTCATAAGTGTAGCAAACTGACTATGACATCTTCCATGCTTAGATTGGTTTTGAGCCTCTCCAGCTACTAAAGCTTTGAGCAACAACAATTTGTTCCTATTAAAATGCTTGGACACACAACAGTATCTTACAAGAACAAGGGATTGCCGACAGGCATGTAGACTATCTTACATCCGATCAAGCATCCAATTCGATGCTTTTTGTTCAGTTAAATAATGCAAAAATAACAAATGGGTAGACAATTGGGAAGAAAATAATATCTTTATCAAATGTTTGCATGCATAAAGCCAAATGAATTGTGTGAAAACAACCAAGTCATGATCAAATATGTCATGTGTACATATGGTACAAAATGACATGAGACGTTCCCTTTTTTTTATTGGAAAACTAGCCTATTACACTGCCCTTAGAAATTCGCAAATTCCTTATAAAGCTGCTCCCAATGAGATCTAAACCTGAGCCTCATCCAATGGTGTACATGAGGGCTAACCACTAGGCCACTCCTTGGTGGACAACATGAGACCTTGTTCAGCTAAATTCAATGGCAAACCTCAATCCTGATCCCTCTCTTCCCTCCCTACCCAAACTAGAAAGAATGGCAAAGCATTGTGGGATGGCATCTATCACCTTCAGGCCTTTTGTAATCGTCATCACTGTCACCACACAGCCACAACAAGATAATAATCCTGCTAGTTCATGTAATCCTTACCCTGCCGGCTGCCATCCTTATGTGTATGTGTATGCGCAGATCACATACCCATCCTGATATCATGATGCAATCACATGTTTCCTCCCTAGAGAGACATTTGACTTGCCAAGATCCCAGACAGTTATGGATAGTCGATTTAGGTTATCTGAGATTCCGAATAGCTGTTGTTTCTATTGTAAGAGAATGGCGTGTAATAGATAATCAAATATTAAGACAGATGTACAATGCATGAGCAATCAAACTGGAGTTGCATGCCTGTCCACTTCATATTCATCTGTAGTTCCAAGCATGTTAATAAGTATGGCTTCTTTGGCTACAACATACAATTCCAGTTCACAAATGTGTACATATGAAACTACATGGCCCAAAAGATGAGTTGAACAGTACATCTATTAGGCCATTTTTCGATATCTATAATCCCGAGCAATGTATGCACCTAACAAATCTCAATATCACATAGAACCAAAAAAATAAAGATAATATTTTCCAACCCCAGCAGGGTGAGTTTTTTTATTTTTTCTTCCACAATTCTGGCCCCACCACAATTTTTTCTTCCCCACACCAAAGACATTGAAAGATTACTTTAATATCATACATGACTCACAGCACAGTTAAAGTGAAGTGTCACCAACTTATGTACGCCCTTGTACAGAAAACTGACAGGAAGATATCAGTCACTAACAGAGAGGTTGACTTGTTTCCTTGAAAACTATCATTATATATCAATCAAACATTAGTGTAAAGAGCACAAAAAATTAGAGTCTCCTGCATTGACCTAATCTTTCTTATTGTAATATGCTGAGAGTGGGAGGGACCACAACTATGAGACCAGGATACCTCTCTAACATTTCCATATTACTATATTTGCAAATAAAGGGTAATCAACAGCAATTTGACAAAGAACATGTTATGTCCATTTAGAAAACATCAAACCTGAAACATCATGAGAAGAAATATCCAAAGACGATGAAAACTATGGTACAGATGAAGAAATGTCCGGTGCTCTACAAAAGAAGTCTTCCCCTGATGCTTGCTTCCACCAACAGAAAGGACACCCTGTTGAACAAGCAGAAAAGGAAAACACCTCAGTAGAAACATATAAAGGAGTAACAGGTACAAGTAGACAGACCAAATATCATCATCATCATTACGCCGCCACCACAAACACATCAACCACAGCAGCTACTAATCTCAAGATATGGCCAAGTTACAAGATCAGCATCAAGCTGCATTGCATTTATTATGCTAATAATAGAAAAACTGACAAATGCCAGTTGATTAGCCACTAGGCACCAGCTCATGTGGATTTGTCAAATCAAAAACAATAACAAGCTGGTTGGTCATGTAATAATAATGCTCGAGACAGGAACATAAAAGGAATCAGTATGAAAAACACAAATACAGAATGGTTTTGTAGAGTCCTTAACTACACAAATGCATCATTTAAAGTTCTAATCAACATGAATGATGAAACCAAGTCTGCTGCTGAACCATCATGAATGACTACAAGGTTCTAGAACTAAAAAATTGCAAATACAATATTCCAAAAGCAATATTTCCATGTATCAACTGTGTGTTAAAGGAGAACAAGTAATTGAGCAAGGTGGAAAACTATCCGATATTGCTGGGAACAAGGAATGACTTTTCTTTTCTAAGGCAGTCCCTTTTACCCTTATCACTCAGTCCATACAATTACTGGCATTTTACATTGAAAAATACACAGTTGCTGGCATTAGCCACCAAGATATGGGACCATACACTATGAGTTTAGATAGAAAAGTTGAACTGAATAAGTCCTCTATAATACCAAGGTTGACGAGCTGTACATTAGGCAGCCGTTCATACAGCTGAAAATCGATAAGGGTCATACCAATTCAGGTTCTCAACCTGTAAAAAATCTGACAAACTCAAATACTGATATGATTGTAGGCCAGTAGGCCTAACTAGAAATATAGCACCTGCAGAGCAAATATCGACTTTCTCACCCAGATCGATTATCCTAGTCAGACATATGACATGGGGCAAATATTATGCAAGGATGTTTTTCAAGAACAGTTAATGGATACATCAGGATTATCCACTTAATATTTCAGTATATATGAGATACCTTCCCTTGAAGGTGAGGCTCCCATTAAAACAGGACTGCCATTCAGCCATGGTGCAACCCTCTTAAGTTAGCAGGCCAGCATGACCCACTAACAAGAGCCCAGATGGCAGTAAATGCCAGGAAAAAGGATGGTCTTCTTCACAGAGGTCGTTCAGTCCCCATTATGGAAAACTAGTAAACAGAACAAAGGGAAAGCATGGTTCCCTCCACAGCAGCCTAGTTAGTCCCATATAGAACAGCAGGATATGAACCAATATGGTAAACTAGTAAACAGAAGAAAGGGAAAGCATGGTTACCTCCACAGCAGCCTAGTTAATCCCATATAGAACAACAGGATATGAAGGGGACTGGACTTTACACAATGGCTAAACTATCCGAGGCCACAGTTGCACCCAATTAAAAGAGTCCAAGAAAGAGAATATGGATCCACCTCTATGTTGCCTACTGAAGCCACAAACTAATCTCTGCTCTTTGAACCGTTAATATCTCATTCAGATTGAAGTCCAATCATTTGGATCATTCGCAGCCTCATATGACTTTAAGATTGTACTACAAATTTTGTTAATTCAAGAAGTCAGTACATTCAGCAGAGATGAGAGGTTCATCCTTTAGAAACAAAAACTAAATATATTGAAACCATTTACGGAGATCAATAGGCACTTTGACAATAATGTCTGCTCAAGCAGAATACGAAGACAATGGGCCTGGAACAAATGCATTATACATTCGGCTTGCTGCCACAAAAAAATGTGATGGTTCCTCTTCTACCAAATACTCCAACACACTGCTGCAGATACAATTTTCTTCCCTTCTTCTTTTTTTCTTTTTGGTGGTGTGGGGGGGGGGGTGGTGCTAGATCAGCCAATCTTATTGGTTTTCAGCCAAATCAATCCAATTCTGAACCACAGACCCTTGATGGGATCAGCTGGATAAGGTGGATCAGTTTGGAACAGTGATTTCAGAGTGGGATTGTCTGATCGGCCAATCTCAGCGAGGCACCATTCCTCCATTGCTGCTTTTTCACTGAACAGTGTAAAATGAAAGAAAATAAAAAGATAAAAGAAAGTAGAGAAAGAATAGGAATCTGGAATGTCCACAACTTATGTAGGTTCTCACTATCTGCATTGGAAGTGTCAGAATCAGTCAGTTGGAGTTGTCTTTGAATCCAATCTAAATAAGAAAATTAGGGTTTCTAATTCCTGTAAGAAAGTTAATATCCTCCTTTTTGATACGTGATTTAAATAACACAATTACTCTATTTAAAACATATAGTTACAAATTGTCAGATAAATGCTTTCATCGAAGTGTCTCAATGATATGTAGATGGAGTTGAAGGATTCTCAATATTTAAATGTGTCGAGGCCTCGAGGGTAAGAGTATTGAGTGGATCTCACTACAAGTGTGAACCAGCCCTCCATAAACGGGAAGAAGGAAGGCAAAAGCATGTTGAGTTCAGAGTGAAGGGTGTAAGTCTCTGTAGGCTTCCTTGCCCATCACTATCAACAAAAGAAGAAGAGGCCTGGCCTCCTGAAAAGAGGAAGGCATTCTTTTTTGAAGTCAAGAATTCTCAGCGAGGGGAGTGACCGAGTGAGAAAAATGAACAAACTTTCTCACCTACAAACATATGTACTTCACAGCATAAGTATACCAGTATATACATTTTCCAGCCTCCCAGCTGTGTACTTAGTAGCCTACCAGCATATAAACACCCAGCCTACCAGACTCCAATATATGTATTTTAGCGCACACATATGTATGCACATTGCAGCCTACTGGCATATATACATCCTAGCATATCAACAGTTATCAGTATCTGTATTGACCATGCTGCATGTGAGTGTGAACCTATTGACATAAGTATTTTAGCATACCGGCATATTTGTTTAGAACCTACTGTATTCGACTCATGTCACATTGTGGTGCCTTAATCGCTGGTCACTGAGTAGCAAACTACAACCGAGGCCCACTGTTGAACCCGAAAAAATTTCCCAAATTGAAAGACTTCTATCGAAGCTATTTTTTGTGGTTGATTAGGGCGAAAAGAGTCAAACAATACCCCTCGCCCTGGAAAAATCATCAATTCCACAAGAAATCCCTCGAACATTTTTGTTCTGGGCACCCGGATAATCAGGCTCTGAAAAATATCGTTCTGATGAAATTCGGAATGGATTTTAATGTTAAATTTCTGCTGGAGGGGTATTTCAAGGTACCAAACTTTTGCCGAGCAATGTCCAACGCACTTTCAGTCAAGATTGGTTGCAACAAACGCGCTGCACCAATTTCTAGGTCAACAAAACGGCCCCAGCACCGGAGGAAGGCGACAAACGGACTCCCGGAGGCTCCACGTGCATGAAAAACCCAAGACCCCGGGGCTTCCTTTATAGGAAAAGTCCAAAAACCGACCCCTACGGCTTGGGGGGTTTTGGTGGGAGAAACCCACCGAGGGACCCGACCCTCGGTGGGGCTCACCGTGGCCAACCCCCTCAGTGGGGATTGGCACTCAGTGGGGTTTCACCGCGGCGGGAGTGGGCACCAAACCCTGCCGCGGCAGTTGGCACCCCCTCAGTGGGGTTTGGCCCCGCCAAACCCCACCGAAGGGCCCCACCGCAGTGAGAGGCAGGCCGCACCTCCTCTCGGTGGGGTTTCACCGCCCCTCCCACCGAGGGGACCACCCTCGGGGTTTTTTACCCGCCGGCCCCTCCATCGGCCCACTTCTCTCTCTCAAATCCCAAATGAAAAGGAGGGAGAGGGGACTTACCATCTGAGGGGCCCTCTTGGTGTCCTCCAACCCCTATAAATAGGGGGCCAAGGGCAATTGAACAGGAGGACTTCGGCTGGAGAAAAAGATCTTCTTCCAAGGGAGAGAAGGAAGAGCAAGGGAGGAGACACCAGTCATGAAGTGCTGATCAAAAGGAGTGGTGGTTCCCTCCACTGTGCAGGTCTTATAAAAGAGGCTGGGTTTTTTTTTAAATAAACCCCTGAAAATCATCACTTCGTGAAGTGAACTATTTATGGATAAGTTGAAATGTTCATGTAATCTTTTGTAAGTGGTTACAGGGAAATAGAATGAGAATAAAAGGGGATCAACCCAAGAAGTTGTCAGAAAATGATGCTTGGTTGCAATTCTTCTTTGACACGTTGTCGACTCGGCCTCGACCTCGCTCGAAAGGTGGGTCTAAGTTAAGACTATGCCCCAAAGCAAAAGGGAAAGGGTCCGAGGCCGTCCGCCCTCTTACATAGCTCTATGTCACGATAACCGCATAATCAGCTAACGTCTCGAGAAACACACAGTATCAAAGGTCTTAGAGGTTCCCTCGATGTAAACAAAACAACGAATACGGTTGTTGGGGAAGGGTCCAATATACGAAACCCTAATCGCCCGGTAAAACGAACGCACAGAGCGAACACTCCAAATATAAAATTGGTGGCTCAGTGAATGAAGTATATCTTGCGTCAACCAGAACCTAAATGTTTATCAAAAAAACTGGCACGCCCAAACAAACGGATAAGTATGAGAGGAAAGAGAGGCACGGGGGTCAGAAAACTCCCCGTCGTTCCGCCACATGTTCCACACCCACTAGCCCATGTGGCAAGTTCAACCAAACATTTACTATCTGAATCAATTAATTAGTCAAAGATCTTCAACTCAACTGACATTCTTCTTTAACAATAATGATTATGAAAGTAAAACACTGGAAATAAGAAATAACAAACTATCTCCTTCAAAAAACAAGAAACAACAAATTAGATAGGAACAGTGCATTTGATGCAGCACAAATAAATGAAAACAAGTACAACAAAAAAATAAAACAATGCAACCACAGCTTCGAACATGTGGAACAACAGACATGCTGCCAACAACATAGAGGAAAGAATGTAAGGACCTTAGACTTTGGAGCAGGTTTAGAGAAAAAGGGAGAATTAAGACGCCAAGGCCAACTGAGCTGGAAACAATGAATTGACCTGCAAAGCATATCCCCATAAGCAATCAGACTGGTCTAGAAAAGAGGAAAAGAGAATCCAGAAGCAAAGAAAGCAGAATATTCAATAATCCAAGAAAAAGGGTTACTCATCAAGTGAAATTTCCTACCAGAAATACTCATTGAAATCATCATAATTTCTCCATGCAGAATGTGCTGCACGTCCATTGTTGTTATTTGCAGCTTCCTGCATAACAAATAAGATATTTTGCATCATTTAAGCATACAGTATGAATCAGCAAGTATAATTTCAGATAGCATAAATTCTGATGAAGAAACGTCAAAGACCTAGTAAAAGGTAAGTAGAATATTATAATGTTCAAAAGATGACAAATCCATATACCCAGACTATCAGCATTTTTTCACATTAGCTCACAAACATAAATGATGCATCCTAGAGTATTATCTGTTTCTAAAGCCTTAAGCAGTTAGCATGAGTGCAAATAGTTAGACTCTTCAGAAGCTTTAAGAATTTAAAAAGTCACAAGGCAGGGATCACATTAGAATTCCCTATTGCCTTCAGCCAAAAAGAGAGCGCGTGCCATAATGAAGTTACTGCTCTACCATTTCAAATGTGCATGGCAAGACAGTTAGACTGGAAGGAATTATGGATAATATATTTATTATATATGTAGGTAAAGGAATCAAAGCTCAATCTTAACAAACTCAAACAAGGTGATTTCACTAAATCAATGAAATAATAATAATGTGGCAATAACCCTTCCCTCCCCCCTTCAAATCACTCTAAGTTATAATGATAATATCAGCCCCCCATCCAGAAGGGAAGAAAATATTCCAGCTCAGTAAAATTATAGCAGAACCACTACCCTTCTTTCTCTGACCAAGAAGATAAGCCATCAATACCAGCAAAATGTAGGAAAAGCAAGAAAAGAGATTAACTTGCACCAAACACAGAGAAATGATACAGAAGCTTACTGCTGAAATAACATCATATAGTGGGGAGATGACTTGATCAAGAAATGAAACTCCATTCTGACTAACACAGCTTTTTGCAGGCTGGGCAATCTGCTGTCGTAGTATTTCCTCCATTTCTCTTGCCATCTGCCAAAGCAGGCATTAACCAACAGAAGAATTCATAAAGATAACCACATGAATCACCAGGAAATATCACCAAAATGCATGAATTAAGCCCATTCCATCCACATAGAAATCCTCATCAATCAGTCATTACTTCTATCCAAGGTTTGCCAAATCGGATCGAACCGGTCGGATTCGGGTGAATCGTGGCAGATCAGGGAGAATCCGATTCCCTGATACGCCGATTCGGTCCGATTCGCCTTATATATATAAAATATAATATATGTACACTATATTATATGATACACACATATAGATAGGTATATATATACATATATAATTATATTGTGACATACAAATGTGTATATATATATATGTATTATATGACATACATATACCCGATTATATGGCATATACAAATGTTAGTATTTGCAGTTTCATTAACTTAAGATATTAAATGTAAATAAGGAAGCACCACATATTTGAATCCAATAAAAATATCAAAAAATCATATCTCTTACCAATAAAAAGTCAACTCTCCCACCTAGAAAGAAAATCGTGATTAGATTTCATCAAAATGTCGATTTTCTAATTTTCATAATTTGCTCTGGCTAAAAATTCCATAATTCAAATAAACCATATGAAATACTAAAAATTCAAATTCTGATAAAATAAGTTAAACGTACATGTGACTTCTCTAAAGAACTCACTCTCCTACTGACTTCATGCCACCACCCTCCTCAAGAGTTCACAACACCCTTTGCTTTTTCGGCTTCTGAATGCCTGGGCGAAGCACTACCCCCAGCCTATCAAAGACCAAGGTGCTCAGCCTATCAAAGACTGAGACTCATGGCACTGGGGCCTCGCTAACATCCATGCCTCCCCTGAGGATTGGTTCCACCTGGGAAGAGGTGAGGTTCGGCTTCCGGTAAATGCCCCTCCTCTTCTGCCCGTGACGGCGAAAATGTTCAGGGTTCTGAGCTTTATGTGGCTCAAATTGTTGCTTCTTCTAGTCTTGGGCGGGTTGGCTCGCTCTTGCTTCTTTTATTTTGCGGGCCAGGTTCAGGGTTCTGAGCTTTATGTGGCTCAGATTGTTGCTTCTTCTAGTCTTGGGCGAGTTGGCGTGCTCATGCTTCTTTTATATTGCGGGTATCATCTTTGGTAACCCAAATTTGTTTCATCTTGCAAGACTGTAGCTGTGTTGAACTGCCCGCTTCCTTGGCCCGAGACCTCTTTTTGGAGTCCTCCCAGTTCTGTCGCCTCCTTTGAAGAAGAGCGAACTTGTTGGAGTTGGGTATTATGGGGACGTGCTTGACCCTTAGCATAATCGGCTCGCCTCCATCGAGCCGGATGCGTAGATCCCTGACAAGGACAGTCTTGCCGGAGTTGGGGACAGCTACCCTGGGCTTGGTGGCCTTGCGACCTCAAGACTGCCCCCTTTTTGTAGGGATAGCAATGCAAGAGATGGTGTTTACCGAGAAAACTCGGCCTTGAATTTGGTAGGGTTTAATGCCCCCAGCAGCAGCGGATTTTGGTGTTGTCACTGGTGCCTCCAGAACAGCGGGCACCACCCCTAGGAAGTAGGGGGAGCCCACGACGGTGGGGAAGTCGCTAAACACCTATGGTGGCAAAGTAGCCATATTTCACATGGCTAGCGACGACGAGAGGGCCATACGTGACTGTCGCCATTTGATTTCTCTCGAAAGCTTGATTGCTGAAGTTCGAAGGAGGACCTTTCTACGCTGACTTCAGCTCTCTTCAGTCCTACGCGGGACGTTAACTGTCACACATCCCATAATGGCATGTGGTCCTCATACACAAGTATGAAAGGTAGGAAGGGTCTCACTGGGCGTGCCAGTTTGTGGAACACGCGAGAATAATTTAACATCATTGTCTCCCTCTCCCGCTCGGAGAGAGAGAGAGAGAGAGAGAGAGAGAGAGAGAGAGAGAGAGAGAGAGAGAGAATGATTTCATTTTTGTGTAGACATGTCAATCTGTTCAACAGATAAAATTTAAAATTCGCTTGATGCGGGAATATGCATGTCCATTCATCGGACGATTGCGCTTATATTTTAGTGTATTTATTCCACAAGTTTATTTTATCAAGCAATTAGGGTTTCATGTACTGGACCCTTTCCCCACCAACCGTGGTCAGTGTTTATTTACATCGAGGGAACCTCAAAGACTTTTGATATGTTGTGTTTTCTAAGACCCTGGTCGATTATGGAATGTTTGTGACGTAGAGAGAGCTAGAGGTTGGCACGCACAACCCCAG
This sequence comes from Colocasia esculenta, assembly GCA_014218235.1. Classification (NCBI taxonomy): domain Eukaryota; kingdom Viridiplantae; phylum Streptophyta; class Magnoliopsida; order Alismatales; family Araceae; genus Colocasia; species Colocasia esculenta. Next base: position 49,567,385 of record CM024764.1, on the reverse strand, counting down.
CATTTCCCTTTTGAAAGGAAAAGCTAGCCTCACTTGCAATCCGTCTTTAGGACATAGCCGCCAAACGAAGTCAACCTCGAAGACCTTTGATATGTTGTGTTTTCTAAGACCCTGGTCGATTATGGAATGTTTGTCATGTAGAGAGAGCTAGAGGTTGGCACGCACAGCCCTAACATTTCCCTTTTGGAAGGAAAAGCTAGCCTCACTTGCAATCCGTCTTTAGGACATAGCCGCCAAAAGAAGTCAAGTCCATAATAAATTCAGGGAAATTGTGACAAAAGCACCGTGCCCCTGACAATTTTTGGGGTAAATATTTTCCATTATTTCATTTTTATGTGGATATTCACAAAGAGTCACATGGACTCACTCATACATATCAGTTTTCCAAAATAACCAACTCCAAGGGCTTTTTTTTAAAAAAGCCAACCTTATAAAAGACCTACACAGTGGAAAGAGCAGCCTCTTCCTTCTTGGGACAGCACTGACTCAAAATCTCCTCTCACCTTGTGGTCTCTCTCTCTCTTCAAGACAGGTGTTCGTGTCCTCAAGCCAACCCCTTGGCCCCCTTTTTGCAGAGGTTGGAGGGCCTCCAAGAGGGCCATTGGTGGGGTTTTCCTACCCTTCTGATAAGATTTGTTTTCAATTTTTTTGTTTGGGCCAAAGAGGGGCATGGGTCGAGAACCCCACCGAGGGGTGGGGTTCCCCTCGGTGGGGTTTGCCTGCCTTTTGGTGGGAAACCCCTCCCCCCCCCCAAGGGGGTCCCACTACCACCCCGCCGATGGTGGCAACCGCCCAAGGGAGGGTGCCGCGGCCACCCCGCCGAGGGTGGCAGCCCCCTCGATGGGGTTTCACCGTGGCTAGGTTGCACACCCTCGGTGGGGTCTGGTAGGCGGCCAAACCCCCCGAGCGGGTGGCCACGGTGGAACCCCACCGAGGGTCGAGCGCCCAGCCGATAGGCCCCCTCGGTGAGAGGGTTTTTGGCCGGCCCTATAAAATGGGCTCCCCACGGTTGGATTCTTTTTCATCCACGTGGAGCTTTCGGAGTCCATTTGTCATCATATCTAGTGTCGAGGCCATTTTTGGTGACCCAACAATCGACGTAGTGCACTTGTTGCAACCGTATTCAATAGAAAGTGCGTGGGACTTCGTTTGGCAAATGTTTTGTACCTTGCAATGCCACTCTGGCAAATTTTTGACATTAAATTTGTTCCGAATTTAATTAAAACAACATTCTTTTGGAATCCATTCATCCAAGTGCATAGAACAAACACGTCCCAGTTTTTTTTTTTTTTTTTTTTGGGGGGGGGGGGGGGGGGGGGGGGGGGGGTTGGGTTGGGTTTACAGCTTTCCAAGCGAGGTTATTATTTGAACATTTTTGCTCTAACCGGCCCCGAAGATAACTTCAATAAATAAAAAAACCTTCAATTTCATTTGGGAAATTTTTGGGTTCAACAAACAATAACATCATCATCAGAAGAGCCTTATCCCATTATTTAGGATCTACTACATGAATCCTTTTTTGCCAAAGATTTCTATCAAGTGCTATATTTGTGTTTAAACTTAAGAAGTCCAAGTCCTTCCTGATAACATCACTTCAACTCATTTTAAGCCTTCCCCTACCTCTTTTTCTGACATCCACTAAGATTTGGTCACATCTTTTAACCGGCACCGAGTTAGGACGACGATAAACGTGACCAAACCACCTGAGTCTATTTTCTCTCGTTAGGAAGGACCCAATAACAAGTGAAGATATTCCATTTCAACCCAAGCAAACTCGTCCAGAACTTGTCAATGAGAGGATCATAGTAGTCTCCCGCAAAATCTTGTGCAATTAGCCAACATCAAAGTTAGCCGACTCGACAACCAAAATCCAAATAGGGTTCTTGAAAAGGAAAGCAGAGTTGAACAATGGTGACAATGTAACAACTTGTGTCCATAAACTATCTTTTGATGAGAAAATCAACTCATATATAACATACTTGAGGCTCACAAGCATTAAAAGAAGCCTCATGTTAATTGACATGAACCTGAATGGGCTATGTTATCAAAGGTGAGGCACTCACCTAGGTGCTGGGGCGAAGTGAGGTTGCGCCTTTTGTCGACCCAGGTTGCCTAGCTGAGAGCCTGGAGTTCCCTGCAGCCCACTTCAGGCAACTGGACCTCGGGTCTGGGCCCAAAACTATCCCGGTTAACAGGCCTATAAGAGTGGTTCAGCCAAACGCTTCCCATTCGCTCCCAATCTTCCCCTCCCGCCTGTTGTGTCTCCCCCCTCTGTGAGTGCAGTAAGGGGCGGCCCAGTGGCAAGCGACTCAGAACAGGTCCTTGATCACCTGGGTCCAATCGGATCCCAGTCAAGGTTGCGATTGGTTCAGAATCAGCACAAAGACCCACCATTGTCTGACCAATTACAGCGAATTCCAGCCTCACCTATTTCCTTTTCTTTGTTCTAATTCAAAAGGGATCATTAAGTCACCTAGGTGTTGGCTGATGCAGCTCCAGGATTGCCCCACAGACCATGCATCAATAGAGAGCTAGTAGAGACTCTAACTTGGAACAATAGCCATAGGGAAAAAAGAACAAGAGCTTTGATGAACAAATGCATTAGAACTTTTCTAGTGGCATCTATATACCTAGGCCTCGAATGATATGGATAATTTTCCCTAAGATACAAGAGCAAAGTGATATGAACATTGAGCTGAAAACATGAATATAACCAAGTGGGACATTCTCTCAACTAAAACAGTCTTTGATGGAGGACTGGGGAAATAAAAGATACAATTATTAGGTGCAATATGTAGTGCGGTAAAGATATCAAATGACGTAACAGTGGGATGATTTAGAGGCACAATTCCCCTGTGCTTTTTTCTTTCTTTTTTGTTAGTCCTCTTGTCTACTTTTTTTACTTGTATACACAAATAGGATCAAATTCTACCATCTTTTCCTTACAAAAAAATACACAGAACACCATTATCAAACAAATTTCAAAATAGATGCAACACCAGAAAGGGCACAGGCAGATTGCATAATCAATTATTTCTCACAAATTGAACAATAATGCCAAATGCAATGACTAGTCTTTCATATACAAGTTTGTGACAGTGTTACAGAAAAGTTCCGGAGAAATAAGCTATATTATAATGTTTGCTCAATCTTCATCTAGCAAAAATATTACCATAAATGATAACTTACATGGTGAAATATGTAGCACAAGCATTCTGGAAGGAATCTAACATTAGCAGCTTCACCCCAAATGAGAAAATACAGAGAAATAAATAGCAATTTCTTCTCTTTGTTCAATGAAGCAGAGCTGAAAACACCATAGATTAAAAAAGTCAGCATCAAGGATATTCCTTTCACATAACCTCAAAAATATGCAAGTGTGCATAGACATGAAAGCAAATCTAACAACACATGCAGAGAAAGACATACACCTACATACAGGCTAAAACACAGCCATGCGAGAATACACACCGGAAACACCCACATGAACAATGATGAGCCCACATCCATACATGCACAGAAAATGTGCAATCTGTGTGTGTAAACACAGGTCGCAGTTTCCAAAACCAACCAAATTCCAAAAATTCATAATGGGTTTCAGAAACATGAAGGATCTCAAATTAACATAAGAGGTGGAAAGAAGACACATACTATACCCAACCCATAGGACTGGATGCTCTTTAGGGTGCTCGGACCTTGATAAGGTATTCTCAACAGTGGCATTAAGGAAGGGGGAGAATGGTCCCTTCATAAGGCTAGTCCCATCAGATGGTCAGAATGCAATCACCACCCCATCTGCACCTCCTCCCCCTTTAGTCTGACATCAAAATCAGGGATGATGAAGGGGATTTAACAATGACTACGACAAAGAGATCAAATCTTTCCTTCATAGACTTGTTAAAAGGAGGCCGCCGCACCAGACCAGGTGTCTCAGAACCTCTTTCAGGGTTCGGGACCCAAATCTAAGAACCACTTTTGATAAAGGGATAAGAGCCCACATAGCCCTTAGCCCTTCATCCCCACTAATAAGCCTTATCCTTCTTTGGTAAGAAGGTTAGGCAAACCTAGTGCTACCTTGGATAGAGCGCTATCCCCATGGATAAGCAATCCAAAGCAAGGGGCTCAGCTTTATCTGTGCATTTGAGTCACACTTGCATCCCATCAGAGATCAGGCCATGTAGCAAAGGTGGATACTCACCCTATCCTACTATAGTCTACACATCATATCAAAGGGGGGGTAAGGGGTGACCTGGTTTAGCCTATCCACCTATCAAAGCATGCCTAAATGTCGCATTGGCTTCTAATGGGTAAAGTCACAAGCAACTGACCCATGGTCCAGCATTTACAGGCACCACTACATGCACCAGCCCTTTAAGTGAATTAGAAAAGGAAAATGCTACATTTCTGACATCTTTTTTTCTGAAACCATCTTTGATTATGCATAAGAAACAGGTTTCCAACTTCATGTATATTTCCAACGCTACATATCAGAAATGGAGTGGTTACCTTTGATCTCTGACCTACTCATGTAAGCGAGGATGTATATGCATGTAACAAGCATGCAGAAATGCACGAAACATCATATAAGCAAAACCCTTGTTGGATGGAATCATCTATATGGTATCCTAGTCCCACTTAGAATATGATTAGTAAACCCCTATCCTAGTACTATTTAGATTAATGTCTTAAGTAGATGGAAATTCTAGATACAACTTCCACATGGATTAGTCATTAGTGTACATGTTTCTTATTCTCATTAGTATCAAGCAAGGTTCGCCTGATCAGAATCGGGTGGCAAATAGAGAAAATTCTGATTTGCCCGGATTCGCCCGAATCAGTCCGATTCAGGCCAATTCGCCTGGTTCATGCAGGAAACATGCGATTTGGCCCTTTTTTATGCTGATTCTTTGGTATAGGGCCATCAGGCATCATGTGAATATCTTTCATCCATATTGGACGACACTTATGCCATGTAATCCTACTTTGAATCATGATTGGAAATATAAACATCCATTTTCAATGGCAAATCTCATTGGAAGAGTGGAAACAAATATCTCATAAATAAAATGATAATGATGATGTTTACAATTTACATATGCAACACAAACAACAAAGTCCAAACACAAAATATAATAACCAAAGAGTCTAATATCCCCAATACCCCTGGTGATATGAATCATAACTACCCCACTGGGGCTGGGCTGACTCATCTAATCCTAATGGTAGGTCTCCAATTAGATGATGACCTTCTATGGCAGACATGACTACGAAACTCATCCCATGTCATGAACGTGCAGTATCTGTTCTGAAATTCCCTGACATAATGGTCCCAGTACTAGGTGCTAGGACCGAACACACTCAGTTGTGCCATCTGCACATCCTCTGGAGCAGGGTTTGGCGTGCCGGATCAGATCGGGCCGATTCGGTGCGGATCAGGGGAAACCCGATTCGCGATTCGCCTGATTCGGTCCGATTCGCCTGATACTTGTTCAGGCAGGGTTGTCAGGTCTCAGGATCCTGTTCAGGCAGGGTTTCAAGATCCCCTTATTTACCTGAATATCATTTAAGTAAATATTATAATTTGTTGTTTCATTTACTTAAGATATTACATATAAATAAGGAAATACCCCCCCCCCCCATTTGAATCCAATAAAAATATCAAAAAAATTATATCTCTTACCAATAAAAAGTCAACTCTCCCATCGAAGAAGAAAATCACGATTTCGGTGATTTTAGCGAAATGCTAACTTTCTAATCTCTCATAATTTGGTCTATCTAAAAATTTGATAATTCAAATAAACCATATAGAACACTAAAAATCTAAAGTCCGGTAAAAAAGTCAAACATGTATTTGACTTCTCCAAGGGAGCCGCTCTCCTACTGACAGCACTTAGTCTCCTCGAGGCATCTCAGAATTTGGTCAAACTTAAGTTATCATCACCTAAACTCATGAGAATTTTCACTTTCTAATTGAAAAGAAACTAGAAAGTGACAATTCTCATGAGTTTGAGTGATGATAGTTTAGGTTTGACCAAATCTTAAGAGGTCTCAAATAGACTAAGTACTGTCAGTAGGAGAGCGGCTCCTTTGAAGAAGTCACATGCACGTTTGAATTTTTTTACCGGACTTTAGATTTTTTGTGTTCCATATGGTTTATTTGAATTATCAAATTTTTAGATAGACCAAATTATGAGATTAAAAAGTTAGTGTTTCGCTAAAATCACCGAAATCGTGATTTTCTTCTTCGATGGGAGAGTTGACTTTTTATTGGTAAGAGATATGATTTTTTTGATATTTTTATTGGATTCAAATGGGGATAATTTCTTATTTACATGTAATATCTTAAGTAAATGAAACAACAAATTATAACATTTACTTAAATGATATTCAGGTAAATAAGGGGATCTTGAAACCCTGCCTGAACAGGATCCTGAGACCTGACAACCCTGCCTGAACAAGTATCAGGCGAATCGGACCGATTCGGTCCGATTCGGGTCCGATTCCATGCGAATCGGACCGAATCAGGGAGAACCCGATTCGGTCCGAATCGCCGATCCGTCAAACCCTGCTCTGGAGTAGGATAGCCAAGAGATAAAACAGTATACCCTATGCAGTAGGGTATACGGTGTCACTGTACCCACTGTAGCAGCTAGAGTAGCCCGTGCCAATGGACTCTGCATGATGACTATAGCCACCATAAGATCCAACAGACTCATGTGTGCTCAATCTGTCAAACTCTAATACCATAGTTTGATAGCTATCATTGTCCACTGCTGAATCCAATCCGAAACGACCGCGACAACCAAAAATTAAAAATAGGGATTAGAGTCACTAGAAATTTAGAATGTAGACTATTCATAATTTCATATATCATTAAAATTTAAAATTTTAAAATCATTTTTTGGGCCTAAAAATACAAATGTTCAATCATGATCAAAAAAAAATCATCACAACTTACAACTTCACTAATATTTCTATGTCAAGATCTTCAATTTCAAATATTTTTTATATTTTTATAATTATTTTTCAATTATTAATCATCCAGAAAAAGAAAAATAATTTTATATCGAATTTACATGGAATTAATTTCTACCATCATGTTAGAACTTGATGATCACATTGCTATCAAATGCTCATAGTTTCCTATTTTTAAAAAAAAATTAAGTTTTTCATAAATTCAGAATTTGGGGAAAATCTCCAAATCTATATGAAAATGTCATAGATCTAAGGGGCAAATGCTTGCAAGTGAGCACTAATCACTTGCAGCATCAATTCCCACCATCATTCATGTCATCCATGACCAAAAAGCAAAAAACATGTAAGAAAATTGATATGTTACTTTGAATGGGTGAAGAAGAAGAGGAAGAACAATAAAATCTAGCCCGAAATAGTAATCCACCCACAAAAGCCGGATCCAAGTCTTTGGGTGGAGATCCAACTACATCTTGGCCGAAATAGGGGAAAGGAAGAGAAGAGAAGGGGCTTCGCCCCTGAAAACCTGCAAATCGAGATGGCTCTGTCCCGATTCACGTGGTGTCGACCAAAACTTAAGAGTGTCGGCCGAATTGAACCCACGTATCAAGTCCAAATCGAATTGGATCGAGCGAATAGACCGGATGCAGTTTGAATCAGCTGAATCAGGCGAATCACAAATCGGATTGCCCCTGATTCACACCGATTCGGCCGAATCGGGCCAATTCGTTCCGATTCGGCAAACCATGGTATCAAGGAGGAGTCATGTTATCATTTTTGTTTGGATTGCTTTGTACACCTGTACAATATCAAGATATTGTCACCATGTGTTTCTTTGGGATAAATACATATCCACCCACAATGTTACACATTCCACTTTACATGACTCATATTTTTCTTCAATAACACATGCCCTCGAAGTAAGTAATAATGTTTAGGTTTTTTTAAATGTGGATAATACCACAGAATATATTGATAAAGGAGAGTAATAATGTTTTTTAATGTGATAAAGGAGAGTAATAATGTTCAGGTTACAACACCTCAAATTTTCGATAGCATCAAATCTTTTAAAATATTAAGACAAAGAACACCCACCTAAGATCAAGCCTGATCACTGGTAGCCCAAACCATGGGTGGGCCAACTTCTCTACAACAGTAAGCTCCACTGGCCTGACAATGTCCCTCAAACAGGCACCCATGTAATCCCCAGGCTAATACCTGCCCTCTATTTATGTCAGTGGAAGTTGATACTGCAACCTCACTTTAGAGTTTAGGGTTTTAGGATTTGTTGATGATTGTTGGAACAAACACGCAGGGGAATGCACACAAGCACGCACGCGCCGCACTGCGTCATATCGCACGTGGCGCGATATTTTTTATATGTATAAGACTTTTTTGATAGGTATGGGCGTGCCAGACTGTTTTGAGAAAACAAACAAAATTTGATACTTAATGGGGTGCATAGGGTTAAATGCCCTAAGCACTCAAATATTTATGAAGGTATATGTATATATTTCGCGAGCGTCCATTTTATCATGCGATTAGGGTGATCGTGTACTGGATCCTTCCCCACCAACCGGAGTCGGTGTTTCATTTACATCGAGTCAAAACTCGAACACTTTTGATACAATACGTTTGTTAAAAGACCTTTGCCAACTATGGGGTTAAAAATGGTATTTAGACATCCATATGTTGCATCCGCAAATATCTTTATCGCATTTGCATTTACATTTCATGGCACTTGTACAACCATTAAGTGTTATCAAAGTATACAAGTACTCTCCTCATCTTATGTGTTTATTTTTCACACATGGAAGGACATATTTAGAAAAATACATGGCCATATAAAGACCTGCAATTTCCTTCTTGAAGACACCAACAAAATGCCCCGAAAGAGATCTCCAAAGCCTTTGTATCCCTTTCAAAAAAAAACCTCCAAGTGCCCAAGAAGTTGATACTGCAACCTCACTTTAGAGTTTAGGGTTTTAGGATTTGTTGATGATTGTTGGAACAAACACGCGGGGGAAATGCACACAAGCACGCACGCGCCGCACTGCGTCATATCGCACGTGGCGCGGTATTTTTTATATGTATAAGACTTTTTGATAGGTATGGGCGTGCCAGACTGTTTTGAGAAAACAAACAAAATTTGATACTTTATGGGGTGCATAGGGTTAAATGCCCTAAGCACTCAAATATTATGAAGGTATATGTATATATTTCGAGAGCGTCCATTTTATCATGCGATTAGGGTGATCGTGTACTGGATCCTTCCCCACCAATCGGAGTCGGTGTTTCATTTACATCGAGTCAAAACTCGAACACCTTGATACAATACGTTTGTTAAAAGACCTTTGCCAACTATGGGGTTAAAAATGGTATTTAGACATCCATATGTTGCATCCGCAAATATATTTATCGCATTTGCATTTACATTTCATGGCACTTGTACAACTATTAAGTGTTATCAAAGTATACAAGTACTCTCCTCATCTTATGTGTTTATTTTTCACACATGGAAGGACATATTTAGAAAAATACATGGCCATATAAAGACCTGCAATTTCCTTCTTGAAGACACCAACAAAATGCCCCGAAAGAGATCTCCAAAGCCTTTGTATCCCTTTCAAAAAAAAACCTCCAAGTGCCCAAGGAGTCAAGTCTTCCTCCCCTCTTCTCCTCGAAGTCCCTTTTCGTCTCCTTCTTTTGCTTCACCCTCAGCCTCCTATTTATAGAGGTTTTGGGGGCCAAGGGCAGACCCCCGGACAGCTTGGCAGGGAACAACCCCCCCCCCACCCGCGCCCATTAGGGGGGTGCTGCTAGCAGAAAAAAACCCCGTGTGGGGGGGGCCCCCCTGGGGGGTGCTGTTGGCAGGGAAACCCCCTGTGGGGGGGTCTGCCGCTGGGAACCCCCCCCCCCCCATGCGGGGGTCTGCACAGAACTTCCCGTGGGGGGTCTGTTGGCGAGGAAACCCCCCCCCCCCATGGGGGGTGCGCTTTGCACAGAAACCCCTCCTGGGGGGTGCGCTGCGCAGAACCCCACCCCCCACCCCCGTAGGGTGTGCACTTTGCGCAGAAAGCCCCCGTGGGGGGTGCTTTGGCACAGATCCCTCCCCTTTCTGGACCATTGCTATAGAGTTGGGTCCGTGGGGGAAATGTCTCTCCACTTGGAGTCCATTTGAAGCTTGTTCGTCGCTATCTTCCGGTTGTACGGGCCGTTTTGTTGACCCGGATGTTGATACGGTGCATGTATTACGACCGCCTTTGACCAGAATTGCGTTGACCTTGCGCGGCGGCGGTTGTATATCTCAACATGTCGCGCTATCAAAGCATTATATTTAAAATACATCCCGAATTAAATCGGAATAAATATTCTCGAACCCGTTTATCTCAGGTGTTCAAAATAAACAGATCCGGAGATTTTTCCCAGGACTTTGCAAATTTTCGGACGGGTTTATTGCCCCGAACTTTGTCCGAACACGAGAATTTTTCCCAGGTTCAACAAATGTCCCCCACGGGATATTCGTCGGAGCCGGGGTGACGGCAGATGTCATGTGCCCCTCGATTGCATTCATCTGCACTTGTACATCTGCATTTGTATATTTGTATTGATGTTGTTTCTGACAGTCATTTCATCTTTTTTCTTTTGCATGACAGCTTTAGAGATGTCTCACTTGTCGGGCCACCGTGGAGAGGGCAGCGACATGTCCCGAAGGCGAGAAGAGACTGTTCAGCGCACAGACATTCTGATGCTTCCATTCGCTCCTCGTAGTATCACGAGGGAGTCTTTGCCCGAACTTGACCGTGGTTTTTCGATATGCGCTCGGGGACCCTTGGAGAGATATCAACCGACTAACAGCATAGTGGACCGGAGCCGGATCTCCAAAGTTGACGGGATCTATCACTATTTGAGGGATGATGACTACCCCAGACATTTTCCTCTGGACGAGCACTTGTTCCCATTTATCTAGGGGTTTATTCCCGATGGCTGAGATGCTGATGACGTCCTTCTGCTAACAGAGTGGATGCAATCCTTTATATTGGTCACTTATCAATAGTAAGCACAAGGGTTATCTCGTCATTGACGGTTCATATGCTCCCCCAATGATGAGGGTAGTGAAGAGGCTTGATCTTGCTTGATCATGAATGGGAGGAGCATTTCCCTCTCCTTTAAAGACATTGCGTTCTTTCTTTTCCTCTCTTTTTTATTACCATCTTAAGCGTCCTTTCGGGTTTTCATCGAAGATGGCCCCCTCTTGCTTTTTCCGGTACGCCCTTTCAAATTTTCACACCGAGGGGTTACCTATTTTTGCCCGAGACGCCCTTTCGGATTTTCACCTCAGCCGGGTTATGACCTTTTTACCCCTAAGCACACGGAGAGCCACACACTTAAGTCCGTTGAGGCACCTCTTTTTTAAACTCCACTTTTTTTATGCTTGGTATCCGGGACTGGATTCCAAGACATTTAGTTGCTTGGATTCGGTCTCCCTTCATGGTTTGTTGGCTAGAAAGGTGATATATTGGGCTTATAATTAGCCTACCATCGCGGTTTGTTGGCTAAAGAGAAAGATATGACTTAGTCTACCATTGTGGTTTGTTAGCTAAAGAAGAATATGACTCAGCCTACCATTGTCATTTGTTGGCTAATGAGAGTATGACTCAGCTTACCATTGTGGTTTGTTGGCTAAGGGATATGACTCAACCTACCATTGTGGTTTGTTGGCTAGGGAAGATATGAGACTCAACCTACCATTGTGGTTTATTGGCTGAGGAGATATGACTCGGCCTACCATTATGGTTTGTTGACTAAGGAGGAGATATGACTCAGCCTACTATTGTGGTTTGTTGGCTGAGGAGGATATAAGACTCAGCCTACCATTGTGGTTTATTGGCTAAGGAAAAGATATAACTCAGCCTACCATTGTGGTTTGTTGACTAAGGAGGATATGAGACTCAACCTACCATTATGGTTTGTCGGCTAAAGAGAATATTAGATTCAGCCTACCATTGTAGCTTGTGCTTAAGAAAGATATATGACTCAGTCTGCCATTGTGGTTTGTTGGCCAAGAAGAATATGACTTAGCCTACCATTGTGGTTTGTTGGCTAAGGAAGAGATATGACTCAGCCTACCATTGTGGTTTGTTGGCTAAGGAAAAGATATGACTCAACCTACCATTGTGGTTTGTTGGCTAAGGAGGACACAAGACTCACCCTACCATTGTGGTTTGTCGGCTAAAGAAGATATATGACTCAGCCTACCATTGTGGTTTGTTGGCTAAGGAGGATATGACTCAGCCTACCATTAAGGTTTGTTGGCTAAGGAGAATATGACTCAGCCTACCATTGAGTTTTGTTGGCTAAGGAAAATATGACTCAACCTACCATTGCAGTTTGTTGGCTAAGGAGGATATGACTCGGCCTACCATTGAGGTTTGTTGGCTAAGGAGAATATGACTCGGCCTACCATTGAGGTTTGTTGGCTAAGGAGAATATGACTCAGCCTACCATTGAGGTTTGTTGGCTAAGAAGGATATGACTCATAAATGATTTTTTTTTTTTATTACCAACCCCAGCGTCCTTTCGGGTTTTCGCAGAAGCTGGCCCCCTCTAGCTTTTTCCAACGTGTCTTTTCGGGTTTTCACGTAGAAGGATTATCCATTTTTGCCTGAGATGCTCTCTCGGGTTTTTACCTTAGCCGGATTTCAGGCCTTTTTACCCTTGGACACTCCTTTTGGGAAACGACCAAGTCCACCTGGACATCCTATTTTTAGTCTCATTTTCTTTTTTATTATTTTTTTTTTATGTATGCATACACAAGCACATGTGCCTGGCTTCAACCTCGTCCAAGCATACGAAACATCGGAGGGCAGTTGCTCCCAGAATTCATGCTCAGGGGCGTAATACAGTTTCAAATGCTTGCCATTTAGCGGCGGGAAGGGGCGCTCGCCGGTATGTGTCGCCAGGGTGTATCCTCCTTCGTAAACTCCAATGACCACATATGGTCCATGCCAGTTAGGCTGGAGTTTGCCGCTTGATCGACCTGTCATGACTTCTCCTTGTTTGACCATGACGAGGTCGTCTTTCTTGAATGCACGAGACCTGACCAGCTTATCATAAGCTCGAGTCATGCGAGCCTGGTAAGATTGGAGATGCTTATAGGCTTCCAACCTTTTGCCTTTTAAGTTGGACAATTCCTCCAACCTCCATTCTAATTCTTGTCGCTCCTCGGGCTGGAAGTCAGTATGGACAGCTACCAGCTACCCTATAGGATGCCATTTCAATTTCGATGGGAAGCATAGCTTCAGCTCCGTATATCAAGGAGAAAGGGGAGCACCCGGTGGGGGCTCTATAGATCGTTCGGTATGCCCAGAGTGTTTCATGCATTTTCTCCCCCCAGTCGCGTTTGCGATTGACAACTATCTTGGCAAGCAGCTTGCAGAGGGGTTTTGTTGAAGACTTCCGTCAGACCATTGGCTTGAGGATTATAAACTGTTGATGTCCTCCAATCTATGTAGAATTTGGCCGCCAACGTATATATTATTTTATTCTTGAATGGTGTACCGTTATCTGATACGATCCGATGAGGGGTGCCAAACCTATAAATTAGGTGTTGCTTGACAAATTTAGCGAAAGCTACCCCGGTCACCTCCCGTAGGAGGATTGCTTCTGCTCATCGAGAGAAATAGTTGGTAGCCATCATGATGAATTTGTGGCCGCCGGAGGATGGTGGGAAAGGTCCCATAATATCTGTTCCCCCATTCCGCAAAGGGCCATGTGGGGGGCTATTGGATGCAATTTGTTCGGAGGCTTTCTTGTCACCGAACTGAAGGCCTGGCACTGCTGACACGTGCGGGCATGTCGGGCATAATTTGTGTACATGGTTGGCCAGAAGAAGCATTTTAGCTTGATATTGATCTTCATTTTATCTCCCGCCTGATGCGCACCGCACAGTCCAGAGTGGACTTCGTGCATGATAACTTTGGCTTCCTTGGGGGGGGGGGGGGGGGGAGACACCTTAAGATGACGAACTTGTCCTTTTCATGGACAAGCGGTACAATTGGTCGCCGACCAATTGGTAAGACATGACCCGCCGTAGCAACAGGATTCTTTCAGCCCGATTTGGGGGCAACCAACCGTTCTTTATTTTGATGATCAGCTAGCGCCAGTCTTCTTCTTGGGCGGTTTCTTCTTCGAGGGTGTCAACCTCTATGATTTCCGAATCAGATTCATCCTCCAGGGCGCTGGGCATCAGCCACCTATGCCGGACGGTTATACCCAATTCCCCTTCAGGGGGGAGCTTCAAAGCGGACGCCAATTAGGCTAAAGCAACTGCCTGAGAGTTTTTGCTTCTGGGGACGTGTCCTATTTCAAACAAATAGAATCTCCCACGAAACTTCATCACTTTGGTATGATATGGGATCAATTCTTGTTTCCGAACACCGTAATCCCCCTAGCACTTGACAGATGACCAATTGTGAGTCTTCGTAGACTTTGATACATTTGATGCCCATTTCTATGGCTAATTGAAGCCCCACGATCAATGCCTCATACTCAGCCTGATTGTTGGTCAACGGTTCCATGAGGGCGCACGAATTACAAAGAATCCCCCCTTGTGGAGTCACCAAGACGATACCCACTCCGGAGGTAAAAGTCGTGGTGCCATCACTTTGCTTGATCACCCGAGAAGCACCATCAAAATAGAGCTCCCAATGTGGTAGCTCAATGGCGAGAGCGTTTCTACTTTCTTGAAAAGGGGACTCTTCTTGTTGACTCCCCTCCCCTTGAGGGGGTGAGAGCGTCTCCTCCTCAAGAAGTTTGAAATCGAAGGGTGTTGAACGGTAAAAGTGTGACACGTTTATATCACTAGAAATTATGGAATCCATCAGATAATGGTCCGGCAGCTTAGCTAGTTGAAGCCTATTTTTGGCGGACAATCGTTCAAGTAATGGATATGATGAAAAGGGTCATTGAACCATGAAGATTAAATGCTGGTTATCAACGGGCCTGATTTCAATATATTATCAACAGCCTGCTCAGAGGCCAAATAAGTTGTGATTTAAAATGACCCCAAGGTTATTTAAGTTACAAACTTATCCGCGGGATTCTTCCCCAAAGTTCAGCAGGGGAGTTCTGGCCCTTAAAATGGTGCCGGATTCCTGGTTAAATTAAAAGTACAAGGAGAACATGTCTCCGTCCAGAGTACAAGCACGGAAGAAATCCGACAGCACAAGGTCTATAGACCGAGTACGAAGGACAAGTACAAAGAACAAACTCGAGGAAGAACTCTGAGGCTTGCAAATGCACCCTCCGATCGGGCAGAACTCCGAGAGATCGGGCAGAACTCAGAGAGAGGAAGAAAAACTCCAGCACTTGGGCAAGGATGGCCTTGTAAATGAGGGTGTGGGGGGGGGGGGGGGGGGGGGGGGGGGGGGTATTTATAGAGAAAACCCCCTCCCCTCTCTCTCTCTCTATCGGTTAGGAAACCCCTAACTGATGGTGACCTCAAAATAAGGTCACCATCGGTTAAGGGGTTCTCCCCTTCAACCGATGGTGACTCATCATCGGTTGGGGGAGATCTCCCCAACCGATGGTGACCTCATCATGAGGTCACCATCGGTTAGGGGAACCGATGGTGACCTCATGATGAGGTCACCATCGGTTAAGGGGTGATGGCCCCTTAACTGATGTGATTCACCATCGGTTAGGAGCCCTAACCGATGGTGACCTCATTGAGGTCACCATCGGTTAACCTCCCCCAACCGATGGTGACTCACCATCGGTTGGGGGAGGGGCTCTCTCTCTCCCTCCCATACGATGTAAGGGGTTTCATCCCCTATAAATATCCCCCTATTCCAAAAGAAAGTGGGTCTTGGAGATTGTTCCGGCAAAAGCCCTGTCAAAAAAAATAGCATATTTTGTCCATCTCCTCTTCCATTCTCCTTCTCCTTCTCCAATTCCCCATCGGTGTTGTGAAGGTATAAACCCCCCTTTTCTAGCCCGATAGGCCAAGCGTGGGGAGGAGAGTCATCAGCGCAATCGTCATCGATATTCCCTCTTAACCTCCATCCCCCACATCGAGCAAGTCTCTGTGGGGTGATATCTCCGGGGTTTAAATACCGTCCATATCGAGCAAGTCTCTATGGATGTTCTCCCCGCCCATCGAGCAAGTCTCTGGGATGGTGGCTTTTGTGCTTATATGTATATGTTTTCTTGAGGAGACTCTGCCCAAGCGAAGGTTCTGCCCAAGGACATATTCGTATATTCACAAATTTGTGTTCTTATATATATGTTTCTTAAAACGAAACTCTGCTCAAGTGGAGATTCCGTCCAAGAACACATATATAAAGATCGCAAATTTGTAATTATACAAATATGTTCCTTAAGGAGAATCTCGCCCAGGCAAAAATCTCTCTCAGGGGACGTATCCATATAAATACAAACTCGTGTTATATGTATATGTTTCTTAGAGGAAACTCTGCCCAAGCGGAGGTTCTGCCCAAGAACATATTCGTGTATTCACAAATTTATGTTCTTATGTATATGTTCCTTGGGGGAAACTCTGCCCAAATGGAGACTCCCCCTAAGAATATATCTATAGAATCGCAAATTTGTGCCTATACGCGTATGTCTCTTAGGGGGAATCCTGCCCGGACAAAAATTCCCTCTAAGTTCATATCCGTATAATCACAAATTTTATGTTATATAAATGTGTTTCTTAGTGGAACCTCTGCCCAAATAGAGACTCCGCCCGAGGACATATCTATATAATCACAAATATGCCCTATTGTGTATATGTTTCTCAAAAAGGGATTCCGTCCATACGGGGGCACCTTTTTATCGAATACTCTGCTCAAACAGAGATACCATTTGAGAATATATTCATAAAATGCAAATTTGTGTTTATACACATATACCTTCCTAAGGTAAAATTCCTCCGGGCAAAGTTTTCCCGAGAATACATGGATATAAACATACGCTCACATGAATATACCTCTACGAGGACACCCTACCTTAGTGGAGGCTCACCAGGACATGCTCACGCCTTCAAAAAGGGCTATGATGATATACACACATCCAAAGAAAAAAAGGAATAAGATAAGAACTGTGTCCAAGTATTCCAAATAGGGGCACATACGCACCTCCACGAGAACTATACCCGTAGAAATGGACTTTGGACAGGAATTACGATCTGACAAAAAAATCCCATGGAGATACATCCATATGCTCTCCGGAAATTATACCCGCACGAGCAAGAAATGAGAAGAAAGAAGCTCCACCTCAAAATTCGGACTTTGCTCAAAAAGAGCGTTGTAAAAGAACCTCATATAAAAATTGACACAGTAATCCTTCTAATGCGGAAGTGTTACTTCGGGTCATAAATACCCCCAACTTCCGAATCAATATCCACGGGTATATACCCGTTTACAATAATAATCCTCATGTTTTCCCAAATAAAAATTTTCTAATCAACCCTTTTCAAAAAGAAGAAAGACCTCAAACAGGTCCACGGGTATATACTCGTTCCCCTCTCAAAATCACACTTTGGACTCCAAAAAGACAGTCATTTCAAAATGAAACACTCAAAGCAAAAGTGTTTCGAAATAATCAAAAGAAAGGAAAAAATGTCATGATTAGGATTTTCTAAAAAACATGCATATTTTCTCGTCCTTTACTATGAATGGTATTCGGGTTAAAAATTGGTGTTAAACAATACCAAGAGTTTTAACTCGATGTAAATGTAACATCGATTCCGGTCGATGGAGACAGAGGTCCAGCACATGCTACCCTAATCGCCTGATGAGAATAGACATGGGACTCAAGGAGTTCAGATTAAAAACGGCGCACCCGTCCGTTTCACGGACACCACACCCGTCCGTTTCACGGACACCAAAATTCCTCTTCCGCATTGCGCAGACTTTTTCTTCTGTCTGCTAGACAGGCTGGCACGCCCCGCAACACAAAAATCAAAGCATGTGAAACAAATGAATAGCCAAATGGAATGAAACGAATGAAATAAAATTGAGCGATGAGACTGGAAAATTCCCCCGTGTCAACAAGGGGAGAACCTACCGGGGGCGGATGTGCTGCTAGAAAGTCAACCATCCCCTACCCCTAGATTGCTCTTCTCGGGACACAGGTGATATCAAACTCCATAAGGAGCAAAGCCCACTTCCCTAGCCTTCCCGACAACACTGGTTGGTTGAGGAGGACCTTTAGCGGGTCTACGATTGAAATGAGTTTAACTTGGTAAGCCAGCAAGTAAAGCCTTAACTTTTTAACAGCAAATATCAACGCCAAACATACTCTCTCCATGGGGGAGTAGCGATGCTCCGAACCCACTAGTATTCTGCTGAGATAATGTAGTGGTTGCTCTTTGCCTTCCTCATTTGTTTACACCAAGAGTGCCCCCAGCAACGTTTCTGTTACGATAATTGTAACATAGGTCGGCTAAGCCGAGGTGACCGCTTGGGGTAGAACAGCGTACCTGCGCCTGTGGAGTGTCTGCCTCTTATATAGTGCTAGGATACCGGTGTAACAGCTGGACGACCCCGCCAATCTCGCTGGGGTTTCCGTGATTAATGCCGGATTGGAAGTTGCCACCGCCCTGTCAGGTCATCATGACCGTGGTCTTAATAGCCGCAATAATCAGTCGCGTAATCTTCGGACCTTACCTTACCTGCCTTGTCGACAATGTGATCAACGCTCCGAGGAGCCTGAGATCATGCTGAGCTCCACGTCGACTACGTCTGAGACGAAAGAGTTCATGGCCGAGCTTAAGAAGACGGCCCGAGGAGTAAAGCTAATCGAATATTTCGACCTGACTCGTCGGATGGTATGCTTTCCCTTAATATAGAAAGGATGACGGTCGGTGCCCTTGATGAGGTCGGTCGAGCCCGAGGATTGAGCCGACCTGCCGGGATATTCCCGTATCATTGGCCCCCCAGGTTCGCATCGGACTGCGAACGTGGGTCGAGGTGAATCTGATGTAATTTTTTGCTAGAAGATACGTGTAACGTCGTGTGCTTTTCGGATCCATGCGGATCGTGTGTATTGTGGTTGTGGCGGCCGTTATGAGGCCAATGTGAGTTGGTTGTGTGGAATGTATGGTGTGGATGTGTGGCTTGAGCAGGTAAAGTGCAGGGTTGGTCCTGAAATGAAATAGGACCTGCTGCAGTTCAGTTGGAGTTGGCGGCCAGGGGTGGCCGTTGACTGGTTGGCGTCCAGATAAGTGGACGTTGACTGCATGAACTTGGCGGCTTAGGATGTGGACGTTTAGAGTGGCGGTTGCTCTTGGCGGCATAGGGGTTGACGCCAACCTGAGAATTCTGCAGGTTATAGGCTCACCCGAGGGCAGGTTTCCTACCCTGTTCTCAATCCCCCTTGCCCCAGCTTGTTGCCCCAGTGTTCCTAAAGCTTCCAACAGGTACTGAAGGGTGCTTGGAGGATCATGGAACGCGTGGCGTCGCCGAATTGTGCGAGGAAACGTCGTGACGTGGTGCAATTCTCGTGGGAACTCGCGGAGGGTTCGGCGTGAACCGGGAAATTGCGGGAGGTTCTAGCGTGTTCTGAGGTAGGGGACGAACCTGTTTAGCTCCATAGAAACATTAAAACACATCGTAACCACCTGAATCAGCATGATAATGTATTTTCGGATTAAGTTGCACCATACGGGGATAATGGGTGGTTTGAGTAATTTAGTGAACAAAGCATGTTGTGTTGGGTTGTTTTGGGTTCATGCATGTTTAAAGAACCGTTTCAGTATATTTTTCTGTAGTTTAAACGGTTGGAATACTTGTAGAGCCGGATTAGGATTTCTACAGGGTTTGAGGCCGAAGAACTTGGCGTCAACATCGCTTGTCGCCAAGCTCATCAGCCAGGATGTCAACGGCCAGATTCCTTGTCGTTGACTTCTTGTAAGCGGCAGTCGATGTTGCCGCCTACTGGTTATGAACAGAAATGACTAAGTTACGGTATTTATCGATAATGCGTGTGTATTGGTACATGAGGTGCACTGAGTGCACATGGCTCTCGTGCTTAGCATACAAGGTATGCTGTTAGTTACTTACTTTCATGCTGCGCGTTGTATTACGCGAGTCAGTTGGGTTCACGTGTAGTGAACCATTGCTATGTGGTTTACGTGAGGTTTCACGTGGTTTGTGTGTGACGTGCACGTGGTTCTGTGTACGTGGCTAGTAGTACGACGCCTACCGTGGTTACCTCTCCAGTTGGGTGCCCCAGGTTCTTTGTGAGCCAGGCGTTAGCTCGGGGCTTTGTCCGGTACTTGTGTTGTACCGTCGAGGTCTGTGTCGTCTGACCTGGACCCTCACTCTTGTGTTTGAGTTGCACGTCCGGCTGAGGGAAAGACGACAGTGGGACAGTGACACTTGTGTTTGTCTTTAGTCACTTGTAGCGCGCTCGTAGTTGGGGGTACGGACACCAGTAGTCAACACTGGTCCCCAGCTAGTCCTTTCCAGTGCCTCACTCTAGAGAGCCCGGGCCAGGGTCTCCTGAGGTGTCAGGCATGGGCCTGCGACCGTGTGGTCCGCAGGTGGTGGTGTTTAGTTGGTCTCCACAGTTGCTTGACCTTTTCACGTGGAGCGGCAGCTGGACCTTTCGTCCGTGGCTGCGAGACTGAGAGGTAGACCTGTGTTAGCTTGTCCGAGTCAGTTTCTGGTGTCGCGAACCAGTTCACGTGGCTCGTGTTGGCTGTGTCTACTTTACCTTGTACACTGTATGGTTTGCCGTTTAATTATTAAGTTGTTTACGTAGTCGGCAGAAGGTGAGTACTTTTACAACTTTAATATTCTGTTTAGCTGTTCTATAAATTGTGGTATTGTTTACTGCTTTCGTACCTGTGGTTTTGGTTGCTCGGGTTGGGGAATTCCCTACTGAGCCAGTGACTACCGAGGCTCACCCCTACCCCACAGGTGAGAGTGAGGAGGACGTTTCACAACCGTCGTCCAGCTCAGAGCCGCGCCGTAGCGGTGCAGGGTCAGTACCTCCAGCGGTGTAGTTCCAGCTGTGTAGTACTCCAGCAGTGTAGTTTAGTTAGTTATTTACTTTCTTCTGTTGTACCTCGGGGTATGCCTCAGGCTCTTGTACATTCTTCCAGTTTTTGTGGAAATTTGGCTATGTAACTTGTGAATTATATATATAAAATGGTGTGTTCCTTTGTGTTTACACGGACTGTGGTTTGGTTTCCCTTGCGAGGCTTCGGCCCGTTCACGGGAGGCGGACTCGGATCAAGTACGTTATCGGTTGAACGGGCTTGGCCGAGGCATTCCGCCACAATACGTGTGTGGAACGTGCCTCTGTCAGCCCACGTGGACCGTATGATGCCATGTCACCTTCGGTCAGACGTCGCCTGCCATTGTGGACACGCGGAAAAAAAATAAAATATTAAAATTCCTCCACGGGGGAGAATATTTCGTTTGTCGTTTTCTCTCTTTGCTTATGCTCGTTGGGTGTTTTATGTTGAGTTTGGATTGGTTTCTTCTTCTTTTCTTTGCCTTGCGGGGCATGCCAGCCTATCTAACACACAGAAGTAGAAATCCGCGCAGTGCGGTGAGAAAATTTGATGTCCATGAAAATGGACGGGGTGCGCCGATTTACAATCTGAACTTCTTAGATTACGCGTGATTTATTTGTCAGGCGATTAGGGTAGCGTGTGCTGGACCTCTGTCTCCATCGATCAGAATCGATGTTTTGTTTACATCAAGTTAAAAGCCCTTGATGTTATTTGACATCAGTTTTAACCCAAATACCATTCATAGTAAAGTCGAGGAAAAATAGCATTTCTAGAAAATTCTAATGTGATGTTTCCCTTTTCTCCTTTTATATTATCATACAGGATTATCTTTTATTTTGGAAGAGGATTTGTTCCTTGAAATATTCTGTCTTGAAAGCTTCACTTCGGAAGAGTATGAAAGCTCCTTTTTGGGGTTCAAAATATGATTTTTTGGGAGAAGAATGGGAATATACCCGTAGATTTGTTTAGTGTCGGGCATATTGTTTGTTTTACGCGGATGAGGTCTTTTTAAGTATGAATAAATATGTGCCCATGAATTTATACGGGCTTTGGTATATGCTGAGAATTTGGGCTATAGGCAGAATTATTACGTAAATATACGAGTGTGAGTTTGATGAACATATGATAGTATTATTTAGGAGAGTTCCTGTATAAACAGGATGTCTCCGTGAGATACAGTCATATGAACACATATATTATGAACATATGAATATATCTCTGGGTAGAACCCCTGCTTAGGCAGAGTTCTTTTTAGAAGACATATCACATGAACATAATTTCGTGAACATACGGATATATTTTCGACAGAATCTCTGTCAAAACGGAGTTTCTCCAAGAAAACACCATATGGGCACAACTCTTTGTGATTATATGAATATGTTTTCCAGCAGAACCTCCGCTTGAGCAGAGTTTCCATTTAGAAATATATGCATATAAGCACAGAGTTGTGAACATATGAGTATGTTTTCGGGCAGAACCTCCGCTTGGGCAGAGTTTCCTTAAGAAAACATATACACATGAGCACGAGTGTGTGATTATATGGATACGCTCTCGAGCAGAACCTTTGCTTAGGCAGAGTTTCCCCTAAGAATCATACGCACAAATTTGTAGTTTTATGGATATGTTCTTAGGCGGCATCTCTGCTTGGGCAGAGTCTCCTTCAAGAAACATATATATATGAACACAAATTTATGATTATACGAATATGTTCTTGGGTAGAACCTC
This sequence comes from Colocasia esculenta, assembly GCA_014218235.1. Taxonomy (NCBI): domain Eukaryota; kingdom Viridiplantae; phylum Streptophyta; class Magnoliopsida; order Alismatales; family Araceae; genus Colocasia; species Colocasia esculenta. The sequence continues at coordinate 49,544,659 of CM024764.1, read as the reverse complement.
TGCTTGGGCAGAGTCTCCTCTAAGAAACATATACATATAAGCACAATATCCACCATCCCGGAGTCTTGCTCGACGGGCGGGAAGAACATATGCATCTAAATGCACATACCCATAGAGTCTTACTCAATATAGAGGCATTTAGAGTACGAGAACATGGGTATTTAAATACCGTGTATCCATAGAGTCTTGCTCGATATGGATGGTATTTAAACCCCGAAGGATATCTCCCCCACAGAGTCTTGCTCGATGTGGGGGCAAGGACCGCGCTATGATTTTGAGAAGCCCTCCATAGAGGGGGATAAAGGAGATGCCGATGCCATATGAAGACGATCTCCCGGTTGTTTCTGCCTTATCGGGTGTTCCACGCTTTACACCGAACGGGGAGAAGGGGTCGGTACCTTCATGCCAAGCAAAGGGGACTTGAGGAACAAGTGGAGGGACTTTTAGAAGAGGAAGAAAGGTTTTTTCTATTTCTTTGGAATTTCTGAGATTTTGGACAGCAGGGGGACAGCACTGCGCAAGGGGGAATGGCTAAGCCGGAGCACGGAAAAGGGACCTGGCTAAGCCGGAGCTCGGAAAAGGGAACCTTTTTCTTGGGGGGGATAGGGGGCCTTTTATAGGGGAAGGTCCCCCACCCTTTACATGCGTAGGAGGTGGCACCCCTCCCCCCCTCTAATCGATGGTACCCCCATCGGTTGGAGGGGAAAACCCTTTAACCGATGGTGGTACCATCGGTTAAGGGGACAAAACCCCTTAATCGATGGTGCTCCATCGGTTAAGGGAAATTCCCCTTAACCGATGGTATTCCCATCGGTTGGGGAGGGGGGGGGGAATTCCCCTCAACCGATGGTGCTCCCATCGGTTGGGGGGGACAGTCCCCTTAACCGATGGTAGCCCATCGGTTAGGGGAAAAGTCCCCTTAACTGATGGTACTTCCATCGGTTAAGGGGGGAGGGGTTTTGCCTATAAATAGGCCCCCATATCCCTCATTTTAGAGGTGTTTACATGCTTGAAGTGCTGGAGGTTCCGCTTCTTCTCGGAGTTTTCTCGAGCGGAGAATTTGGATTTGGAAATCCTTGGAGCTTCCGTGCCGGATTTGTACTTGTACTTGTTCTTCGCATTTGGTCTTATAGATCTTGTGCTGCCGGATTTTTTCCGTGCCATATCTTGTGTGGAGATTTGTTCTCCCTTGGACTTTGATTTGTTCGGGGTACTTGGTATCACTTGAAGACCTTGTTTAACTTGAAGGAGGATCCCCGGATCATGTTGTTATTTGAGTAACCATGGGGTTACTTTAACTATAATCCACTTGGCTTCTTGAACAGGCCACCTAATTAATTTGTTGGAGTCAACCCTTTTTTCCGGTAGCTATCAACCACTGTGTTAGGTTCAGCCACCCTTTTGCATGTACTATCTAACTAGTTAGTTGCTGCCATGGATTTCAACTAACCACCTGTTGGACCACTATATAATGGACCGTCACCATCTCTTCTGGCAAACATCCGCCGTCATTTTTATTGTTCAACAGTCATGAAGTCATATCATGACGCTGTCAGATAGGTCCTACGCCGCGCTGTCGCTTCGTCTGCTGTACGGCAACGTCAACCGTCACAATGCCTCCTCGGCTCCCGCACGCCATCATGGCGCTTCTCGCTGCCCGCGCCGATCGGAATCCGGGGCAAAGCCCGGCGACTAATCCTGTAACGCCACGTGTGTCAAGATCTGAACCGCCGCTCGTAGCCGATGAATCTTCACCGTTGGATATGATTGGTACCACGGCACTATAAATAGTGAGGTCTGCTGCCGAAAAACCACCCTTGTTCTTACGCACGATCAGCCCTCAGACGACCAGTCGACGTGCTGACGACAATCACACCGACGTCCGAGCATTCGACGTCCGACCTAGCTCCTTGCTTGCTTCCTTCAGAGGTAAGCGATGTCTTCATCTAGTTCGTTTTCGACCTCTTCTTCCGGTCCTCGCCTTCCTGAGGACTCATCAGCTGGAGGTTCTCCTTCTGAGAACTTTTCTTCCTCATCTGAGGTGTCCTCGTCCTCCTGTCCTTCCGAGAGGACGACCGTTCCGGAGGCTTCTCGGCCCGACATCCAAGCGTCGGGGCCTGCCGAGGAGTCTTCCGTTCTTCAGGTCAGTCCAGGGTCATATGTACCCAGGAATCCATCCTCCCACACCTCGGGCTCTCGTCGGCAAGCCGACAATGTTGCCGACGCCCATTGTGAGATTGATTACGAGACCTTTAAATGGATGAAGAACCATCTAGGTCTCATCCTTCCCGAGCACTCCACCGTCTATTCAAACAAACAACTCCGAGCCCACTACTCCATGGAGGGCAGATTCTCTCTTTATTCTGAGGCCGTCCGAGCAGGCTTTCGGCTGCCTCTCCATCCTTTAATCATCTTTCTTCTTCTCAAGCTGAGAGCTGCTCCATCGCAGCTGACCCCGAACTCTTGGAGGTCGGTTGTCAGCTTTTTGGCGACATGTGCTCTGGCCGAGGTCCTTCCGACCACTCGGCTCTTCTTCTATTGCTTCTCGGTTAAGGCGTTTGGTGACTGACTGCACTTCGCAGCTCGGTCTAGACGCCAAATACTTGGCCGACTACCTTCCTCTGTCCACAACTAGAAGAGGAACTTCGTTTTCATTCATTGTCCGTCTGGATGGCCCTTTCCAACCACCTGGTCGGCAATCAACATTCGAGACAAGGCCTCCTGTTCTCCAAACCTTGTCGAATCCGAGCTCTCGGAGTTCGAGTTTCGGCAGGCGGTGGAGCCTCCCGACCTGTTCGAGCCTTCCGAGAAGCTGTTCGAGCTGATAGCTAAGGCCAGCCGAGGTCTGAACTGTGATTTTTATCTTTGATTGTTGCTACAATCTTAGGATAACTGACCTTCTTTTCTTGCAGCAATGGCCAAGGAGAAAAGCAGCCTCCTCTTTCCGAGCTGCGAACGGGAGCTCATGTCTCGGGGCAAGAAGAAAGCAAGCAGAGGGGAAAAAAACGTGCTCGCCCTGCGGAGACCGACGTGCCAACCGTCGCCCACACCTCGGCACCTCACAAAGGGTCGCATGTCCCCAAGGTGACCGGGCCGACCAAACGTCCTCGTCCAGCAACAGACAAGTCGACCGACGAAACTACCTCGATTGCCTCTCAACCGAGGTCATCTGGTCGATCAGGAGGGCTCACCGCCACAGAATGGGGCAAGCAAGCTCTCCCTGCCGAAGTGAAGGTTCCGACCTCGGGTGTGAGGTCGAACCAGACAATTGAAGACTTCTACTCGTCAGTTCAAGGCGTGATGGCCCAGTTTGAAGCTATTCTTTATCGAGTCGAAACCTCCAGAGCTTCCGCCGAGGCACGCCTAACCGAGACTGCCAGGAAGCTCGTGATCGAGAAGGACCTTCGTGCCAAGGAGGCCGAGCGGGCGAACAAGGCCGAGGCTAGAGCCGACAAATTCTTGAAGTCACTCCAGGCCGAGAAGGAGGCCCAGCAAGCTGAGCTCGAATCTCACGAAAAGACCAAGGCTACCACTGCTCAACTGGTGGCCGACGAGCGTGAGAAGGCGATCGCCGAGGCCGTTGCTGAGTACCGCGAGTTTGACGAGCTCAAGGCCGAGGTCGTCAAACTCTTACGACAAGGGTACGACTTCTGCCTCAAGCGTGTTCGGGAACACTTTCCGAACATTGACTTTTCGAAGGTCGTACTCGATGAGGAAGATGACGAAGAGACAGGCGCCGACGACAGAGACGAGAGCATTGCTGTTGTCGTCGACGACGTGCTGGCCACTGTAGCCGAGGATATCTTGGAGGCCGCCGACGACGACGTCATAGTAGATCAGCCAACAATGCCCGACAACGAGGAGACTCATGTCGGCACTGACGACGTCGTCGTGGACTAGGTCCCTCGTTTGTACATGGCGCCTCACCGCACACTGTACCCCTTCTCTTTATCAATAGAATTTTGTAAACCTTTTGTCGTCAGTTGCACCCTGTTTGTCATCGGTCTATCCGAGATCTCGTCCTTTTTGGACAGTTTCTATTACCGAGAACATATAACTATATAGGCCATTGCTACTCTATCATGACGAGCTTAGCCTTTCAGTATGTCGAAATTTCATCTTAACGAGTGTCGAAGCGACCTCGTCGTCAACGTTGGTTTGCATCCAACCAGATTATAACCCTTGGAAACTTAGTATGCCCATGCCCGCCAAAACAACTTTCGAGGTCGGGTCAGATCTTTTTAAAGTGTCGTGGAACAAGAGAAATCGTTCGTCAACGTTCATTGCGTGTGCCTAAGCGACAACGGCTTTAGTTCACGTCGTACGTCGTCTCTCAGTTCCTGACGAGTGCCTAAGCGACCTCGTCCAGCAAACTACGACGTCCACGTCGTGTGCCGAAGCGACCACGCCTTCAAATCACGTCGGACGTCGTCTCTCAGTTCCTGACGAGTGCCTAAGCGACCACGTCCGGCGAACTACGACGTCCATGTCTCACTGTGCCGTAGCGACCACGCCTTCAATTCACGTCGGACGTCGTCTCTCAGTTCCTGACGAGTGCCTAAGCGACCTCGTCCAGCGAACTACAACGTCCACGTCTCACATGTGCCGAAGCGACCACGCCTTCAATTCACGTCGAACGTCGTCTCTCAATTCCTGACGAGTGCCTAAGCGACCTCGTCCAGCAACCTACGACATCCACGTCTTCTGTCTTGTTCTTTTTTGTTGTCGGGACCAACTGAGCGCCCACGGGATAACAAATCGCGATGCCATAATGCAATTGAAGATCCTTATAGTTGAAGATCCCTTTGGGGACCTGAAGGCAATATGGTCCTTATCTTTAGGAGCCATACGGATTTGATTGTAGCTCAACGACCCGTCCATGAAGGATAATGTTTCGTGCCCGGTGGTCATATCGACCATTGTTTCGATGATCGGGACCGGAAAGTCGTCCTTCAGGCATGCTTTATTCAAGTTCCTGTAATCTATACAAATTCGGACTTGGCCATTCTTCTTTTCACCGGCACTATATTAACCAATCAGGTTGGGTAGATGCAGGACTCGATGAAGTCGACTTCGAGGAGTTTATCCCACTCGGAGTTCACTTTGAGCTCCAACTAGTGGCGCATGCGTCTTGGGGCCTGTTTGACCGGCTTTGCTGTGGGTAGTATCGACAGCTCGTGCTCGGCCACAGAGGGATCCAAGCCTGGCATTTCCTTATATGTCCACGCGAAACAGTCTTTGAATTCTAGTAAGAGTCGATGATATGACTGTCTCTCCTCGTCATTAAGGAGAGCGTTGACAAAGATTGGTCGGGGTTCCTCTGGTTCCCCAAGGTTGAGCTCGACAAATTCATCAACGGTAACTTGCCCACCATCTCCAAGTTCACATGGCGCCGGCTTTAAATCGATGAAGTCCTTTTCGTCGTCGGAGTCGACAACGTGGACGTCATAATATCTAAAGTCATCCTCGGCAAATGGCCAGAGGAGTTGTTCTTTATCTTGAGGTGCTTCTTGGGGTGGCGCCTCATTTGTGAGGACGGATTTATCCCTTCCACCCTATGGCTTTGTTTTGGAGGCAAGAGGTTGTCTGCCAGCATGGCGGCGGTCAGACAAGGGCACGAGCCCAACGGTGTTGACCGCATAGGCCTCGAAGTCTATTCTACAATCATAACCCAACCCTTTGTGTCTTTTGTGAAGTAGGGAGGTTGCTTTGGGTTCCACTGCTGGTGGAAATAATCCCGCCAAGAAGGATCTTGCATCTGCATGATCTTCTGCTTATGACATAACTCCTTGATGCGCCAGGACATATCGTCCATTTCTTGGACGGGCTCAAGGGCAATTTAAGGCGTCTAACTACAGTCGAAGTCGTCTTTAAGGGACCAATATGGGAACAGATCCCCCTTGTAGAAGATGATCAGCTTGGGTGCCTCTCCTTTCTTGAGACTCTCATTTCTTTGATAGGTGACGACGAACGTCTTTAGGCATTCCACCTTATGCCCCTCCCTATGGAAAGGCAACTGCGGCATGCATGACGAGGGCAAGGAGATGGTTTTGTCGATTGCCTCACCAATGGCGTTTGCTTCATAGTTGATTTCCCACCTTTCCGGGCAGCTTAGCCCAGGGTCAGTGGGCCCAACTCGGTGACCGAGTTGGTGGATCTTGAGGAGATCTTTATTGACAGTGAAGAGCTCCTCCTTTTCTTCATTTTGTTTTTCTTGACTCCCACCGGCATTTTGCTTTCCTTTGACATTTGGTGCAGTCGAAGGCTCGCCAAGGGGTTCGCCGAAATATAACTAGGCGTCCGCCGAATTGCATTCATTTGGACAAAAAGGGGCCCAATCGGCGAAGACTGTAAATTGTTCTCCTCCCTTGACATATTTTATGTATTGGTGGAGCGTCAAAGGAATGACCCGATTTTCATGCAGCCATGGCTTTCCCAGAAGGGCTTTGTAAGATGTGTTAGCATTGATAATGTAGAATACGACCTCGGTGGTGAAGTCATCCATGACTAGTTGTACTTCCACCTTCCCCAAGACGCTTTCCGAGTTCTGATTGAACCCGGCGATTCTGACAGCATTCACCCTTTCGATCTTCATCTCGCCGCATAGGAGGCTTGGAAGACTCCGGCAAGGTCTCGATCCTGCCACTTTGTATGGAGCTGGGCCGAGAACGTCCATGCTAGACGCGTCCCTCTTGATTATGCACAGGGCTCGACTCTTCATTTGGGAGTAAGTTTTCTGGCTATTGCACTGAGACCCTGCCCCCAGAGCTTTGTCTATAAGGGGGCGTGATTTGATGCCGTCGGGACCCCGTTATTTGTCTAGGTGGTCGCCTCGAAATTTGCTCTGCTGGGCTTTCAACATTAGCCGAAGACCGAGGCGGCGGTATGATCCACCCCTGTTCACCGAGCGCAGGTTTCTTGACATTTGCTAACCGCATATAATCAGTTTGCTCCAGTTCCTGCTAAGCTGCTTCCTTGCCTCTTTTCAAGACCATGGAATTGCCTTCCGAGTCTATCTCTCCCTTTTGTATCAAGGTCTCGATCCAATCTCGCACAATTGGACATGTCCGTAGGGTGCAATAGCAAGGCATGATACCGGCAATACATGGGGTGGCTTTTCTCCTCCTCAGGATATGTTGGTGGCGGGTCATGTGCCATTATGTGGCCTCCTCTCACAAGATTATCAAAATCTTGTTGGTGTCTTCTTTCATGAAGGAGTTTTGATGAGAAAGTCGCCAGCCCGGATACCAAGTGATGGGAACAACGCTGGAGGAACCAGCTTCCCCTATCCCCGGCTCCGGGAATGTAAATGCTGCTGCTGTGTAGATTGTCGGCGGGTGGATAACATTGACCGAATGGGGTAACAACATCAGTTGGCTGATTCGCTCATCCGCAAATGTGAGGCTGCAGTGGATCAACGTGGGAGCTACCCAGGTCGATGACTCCTTAGTTGATCCAGGCTTCAACTTTATCCTTGAAGGCATAGCAGTCTTCCAGGTCATGTTCCGCGACTTGGTGATATATGCGGGCAACCTAACAACCCTCCCCGTAGGCAGGCACAGAAGATCGCCAGAGTCCGATGGCGCGGGAAAGAATATAGTCTTTCTGCTGTCTCATCATCAGACGGGCTCAAAGATTCTTCCGAGAGCCACCCTCCAAATGGGGGACGAGTCGGGAGTGCGGACGCTCCCATTGGGGCCAGGAGTCCATGATGCAAAGCAGTCAGGCGCTCATCCATACTCCTTAAGCATCGAAGCACCTCTCGTTGGCCATGCCGCAATGACCGAACCTGCCTATCGAGGCCTTACACCGCCTCCGGCAGCGACCCGCGTCTCGGGGTCGGGGAGTGATGAGTCCCGTACCTATTTGTGGACTGAGAGTCCCGTGGACCAACCTCAGACATATCTGGTCTAGGGATCGGAGTATTAATATGGATCACATTGGTCGATTGCTTCGACTGATCCTAAGCATGAGGCTATGGGGGATCCACCAAGCCGCCTTGCATTGTAATGAGGCGACTTTGAATCAGCTTTTGCACCTCATTTTTAAAGACATAGCAATTTTCGATGGAGTGTCTCAACATGCGGTGATAAAGGCAGTAGTTTGGCTCATTTACCCTATCAACCTCACCGGCTTCTTTGGCCTCGGGAGTGTGATCAAGCCATTCTTCATGCATAGGCTGAAGAGCTTTCTTGTGTGCTCCCTTCTGAAGGAGTAGGGTGTATTCAAGCACTCGAGCAGCGAAGGTGGAGGCGGCCTTCCTTCTGCCTTCTTACTTGAAGCGCCGAAGACTGAGACCTTCTTTCCCTGATCTGCGGGGATGAAGTCCACAACATTGACTTCTTTGTCGGCGGCGCGCTCCTTATTTGACTTGTTTCTGGAGGAAGCATGAACCGGGTTGTCGGCGAAGAACATTTCAATCTCCGCGACGACCAAGTTGAGTTGGTCGAAATCTTTGATGTTGGTGCTTAAGAGCTTTTCGCTTATCTAGGCCGACAGACCCCGCAAACAAATGGTTATAGCATTTTCTTATGTCAGGGGATTGTAGCACCTCATGTTGAAGTCCCGCCACCGCTTGATGAAGTCAGAGTGTCGTTTCGCCCCTGCTTTGTTTAAGGGAGCATAACTCAACTAGTGACACCTTTCTTTCGGCCGTCTGGAAACGGTCGATGAATTTCTTTTGCAAATAGGCCCAATCAGCAACGGAGTTGGACCTCAGCCTCGAGCACCACTGGAAGGCAGTTCCTGTCAGGGAGGTTGCAAAATAGCAGAGGAGATAGGATTCATCAAATGCCAAATCCCCCATTGCCGTTATTGGCGAGCCCTGTCCATCGAACTTTTGCAACTTTGGTGCCTTGGGACAATCTGGTGGCAACTTTTTAAATTGATGGTGGGCGGGATACGGCACACTGTACAGATCTATAGCTGCGGACATTTTGGTTTGTCGTCGGCATAAGGCGGCGTGGTGCATTTCTGCCCCCCTGTTGCCCCATCTCATCATGAGATTAGCCATCTCAGCCTACCAACGCTGCATAACTTGATATTTGGCGTCATCTGGCATTGTCCGAAAAGCGGCCCTGGTTGGCAGTACGAAGAACGGCTCAAGTCATCCTCCATCAGCCGGGAGGTGTCCGTCCTCCAGGCATTGTCCTTGGAGAGGTCTGGCAACACTTCTGGTATAGCAGTGGTCACCTCCACGGCCGAACTCATCTACCCTGGCCACGTCCGCGGGGATGCCAGATGGCTCGGCCAAATCCCTACCAGAGGCATAACAGGTGAAGATCTTCATTCCTCCATCTCCTTCATGAGTCCGCGACACCCTTCGCTTCTTTGGCTTTTGTGTGCTTTGGGCGAAATGCTGCCCTCAGCCTATCGAAAATTGAGGTGCTCAATCTTTCGAAGACTGAGACTCATGGTGCGGGAGCTTCATGGCAACTTCTGTCTCCCTCTGGGATGGGTTCTACCTGAGAGGAGATGAAGTTGGGCTTTCGATATATGCCCCTCCTCTTCTGTCCGCGAGGACGAAGGGGTTCGGGGTTCTGAGCTTTTTTTGGCTCAGAATGTGGTTTTTTAAGGTTTTGTGTGGGCTGGCCCGCTCTCCCTTCTTTTATCCGGCGAGCATCCTGCTTAGTGACCCACATATGTCTCATTTTGCGAAACTAATGTGCTGTCGAGCTGCTCGTTTGCTAGGGTCGAGATCCTTCCTAGAAGTCCTACTTGTTTTGTCGCATCCCCTAGAGGGGAGCGAATTGGTTGGAGGTGGATATGGTGGGGACACATTTGTCCCTTGGCAAGATCGGCTCGCCTTCATCGAGCCGGATGCGCACATCTCCGACGACAACAGTCTTGCCGGAGTTGGAAACGACCGCCTTGGACTTATTACCCTTGTGGCCCTAGCGCTGCCCCCTTTTTGTAGGGACTGCGACACAAGAAATAGTATTCACCTAGAAAACTCAGCCTTGACTTGGGCGGGGCTTGATGCCCCTAGCAACTGTTGGCTTTAGTGCTACTGTCGGCGTTATCTTGACGACGGGCACCACCCCCAAGAAGTAGGGGGAGCCCACAACAGCAGAGAAGTCGCCAAACACCACGGGAGTGATGAGGTAGCTGCATCTGGCGCGATTGGCGACGACGAGCGGACCATATGTGACCGCTGCCATTAGATTTGGTTGGGATGCTTGCAGGTGGAAACGAGCTTTTCACATCGACTTCAACTCCTTTTGATACTGCATGGATGTCAATCGTTACAAAGTCTATAGTGGCATAAGGTCTTTTTGCGTATGTATGAAAGGTAGGAAAGGTCCCACCGAACGTGCCAGATTGTTGGAACGAACACGAGGGAGAAATGCATGCACGCACACACACGCCGCGCTGCGTCATATTGCACGTGGCGCAGTATTTTTTGTGTATGACTTTTTTGATATGTACGGAGGTGTCGGACTGTTTTGAGAAAACAGACAAAATTTGATATTTTATGGGGTGCATAGGGTTAAATGCCCGAAGCACTCAAATATTTATGGAAGTATATGTATAATTGTATATATTCCATGCGCGTCTATTTTATCAGGCAATTAGGGTGATCGTGTACTGGACCCTTCCCCACCAACCGGAGTCAGTGTTTCATTTATATCGAGTCAAAACTCGAAAACCTTTGATACAATACGTTTGTTAAAAGACCCTTGCCAACTATGGGGTTAGAAACGGTATTTAGACATCCATATGTTGCATCCGCAAATATCTTTATCGCGTTTGTATTTATATTTCATGGCACACTTGTACAACCATTAAGTGTTACCAGAGTATACAAGAAGTACCCTCCTCATCTTATGTGTTTTTTTTTCACACATGGAAGGACCTATTTACAAAAATACATGGCCATATAAAGACCTACAATTTCCTTCTTGAAGACACCAACCAAATGCCCCGAAAGAGATCTCCAAGGCCTTTGTATCCCTTTCAAACCTCCAAGAGCCCAAGGAGTCCAGTCTTCCTCCCCTCTTCTCCTCGAAGTCCCTTTTCGTCTCCTGCTTTTGCTTGACCCTTGGCCTCCTATTTATAGAGGTTTTGGGGACCACTGTTGCTGAAGAAAAAATCCCCCATGGAGGGTGCTGCTGGCCGGAAAAAACCCCTGGGGGGGGGGCATGGATGGCAGAATCGCCGGAGTCGGCTCGAAAGCGCCCGAGTCTGGGTCGGGTCGGCGCCTCCCGACCCGACTGGGCGGGGGAACTGGGCGGGATCCGCGGAGTCCGGTTGGTCGGGCCGGATCCGCCCGGAGTCGCGGGACTCCGACCCGACTAGCGCGACTCCGCGGATCCCTCCTTAAGGAGGGATCACGGGACTGTCTGCGCAGTCCCCCCGAGCCCCCCCTTCCCAGCCCCCTACCCCCCCTCCCCCCGCCGGAGCTGCTGCCCCTTGCCGCCGCCGCCGCCGGACCTCCGAGCAGGGCCGCTGCCGGCACCACTGCTAGCCGCTGCTCCCTCTCTCTCTGTCCTCCTCTCTCTTCTTTGAGGTGAAATTTTAAATTTTTTTTAAAAAATCTGAAAAAATAGGAAATGTTAAATAGGCTATAGATCTATATATCTATAGCATATTTAACATGTTTATGACTCTCATTCTCCTAAATCTTCAAATTTAGCCCTAATTATGGTATAAAAATTAGGGATTTTGTGTCCATGAATGAAATTAATGTGCAATTGAGTGTTTAATAGAACAATTTTAGTTGATTAGAGTTTGTTGGTAGACTTAATTGCATTACATGGACTGTTTTCCCTGAAAATCCCCAAATAACCCTAATTAGGGGTTTAAAATTTAGGGATTTTAGGTCTTTAATATAATTATTATGTAATTGAGTGTCTAATATAGTTATTTTAGTTGATTAGAGATTTTATGTACATTCAATTACATTGCATGATCTATTTTATTTTTAATTCTCAAATTAAACCTTAATTAGGGGTTTAAAAAATAAAAATTTTAGGTCATTAATATAATAAATGTGTAATTGAGTGTTCAATGTGGTCACCTATTCAATCTCATGAGGTAGAGGATGAGGGTTCAGAAATGTCAAATTGAGAAGGTATTTTTATCTATTTCATGTTATCAACTTGTACATGTATACATTTTTTCAATGTATGAACATTAATGATTATGTCTTTAGTCATTGTTATTGTTCTTCATGGTACATGAACATGATAGGATTTAAATTTCAGTGTGTTTGAATGTTGTATGTGTCTAGGTAATTTTCTGTAAATTTTAGCGAATTTTCCTGAATTTTCCTGATTTTTTTCCAATTTTTAAACAATTCTTTACTCTGGCCGACCCTAGGTCGGCCAGACTCCATTGGAGTCGGCCGGATCCAAGGATCCGACCCGAGTCGGGGTCGGCTGGGTCCGACTCACCCAGCCGACCCGACTCTGCCATCCATGGGGGGGGGGGGGTCTACAGACCCCCCCCCCCCCCGTAGGGTGCCTGCCGGCGGGAAAAACCCCCTGTGGAGGTGTGGTGGGTGAGTGGTGCACTTTGCGCAGGTGCTCTGTGCGCATAAACCCCCATGGGGGGTGAGCTGTGCGCAGAAACACCCTCCCCCCCCCTAGGGGGGTGCTTTGAGCAGAAACGCCCCATGGGGGGTACTTTGGCACAGATCCCTCCCCATTCTGAGCCGTTGCTATAGAGTTGGGCCCGTGGGGGAAATTTCTCTCCACTTGGTGTCCATTTGAAGCATGTTCATCATTATCTTCCGGTTGTAGGGGCCGTTTTGTTGACCCGGACGTTGATACGGTGCATGTATTGCGACCGCCTTCGACCGGAATTGCGTTGACCTTGCGCGGCAGAGGTTGTATATCTCAACATGTCGCGCTATCAAAGCATTATATTTAAAATACATCCTGAATTAAATTGGAATAAATATTCTCAAACCCTTTATCTCAGGTGTTCGAAATTAACAGACCCGGAGATTTTTCCCGGGGATTTGCAAATTTTCGGGTGGGTTTATAGCCCCGAACTTTGTTCGAACCCGAGAATTTTTCCCAGGTTCAACAATGATGTACAAGATAAAGACATACAAGAGAATACAGGAGATTCTGGAGGTATGTATGCTGTTATTTGGTTAGGTTAGGAGTCTAAATAAGCTTAGATTAGTCATTTTCATGTTTTAACCTATCTATCACTAAGTTATATATAAAAGGCAATGGTGGTAGGGTGTGGATGACAGGACATGGTTTATTAGGAGAACATGACAATCGAAAGAATGTAGAAATATACAATAAAATACCATAGACTCTGAGGCTATGTATGTAACGAGTGCTAATACTTTTTCTCTGCTAGGTCTCTTGTCAGTTAAGGCAAAAGAGTAAATGCTTAGGACACCTAGGAGACCACAAGACTGCACCACTGTAGAACCTCAAGTATATAACAAGGAAACACAACAAGCCTTAAAGAAACATTATTCATAAACCCACCCCTATGCTGCATGATATCCCTTCCAACCCTCCCTCCTTGACTTGTATATTTTATTTATATAAACATATGCAACAACATCAAAGTTCGACACCTATTAAGAGTTGAGCATATGTATGTATACAGGTGCACAAGTGTCTCATGTATCAAGTATCAGAAGAAATCATACTTGCCCCAAACTGGCTGAAGAGGTAAATAGTTACACCACTTGATATAGTTTTCAAGAGATTTCCAGAAAACATTTTGTACAGCACCCTCATCCAGTTTCTGCAGTACAGACAAATAAAAGCCATAATCATTACTAAAGATATGAGTTAGAGCTGACTAAACGCATCTTTAAGTTACAATAATATAGGACAATTTGAATAATACAAAAGTCATTCATATGTAGTGCAAAAAAAATGTAAGAGAACTGAAGTTGGTCAAAGATGAAAATATATGGCAGCTGACACCAAAATCAGTTGCTTTTTTAAGGTCAGAAATTCAGTTGTTTTTCAAGAAGATAGTAGAATTTTTGCATTAGTTGCCCTGACAACATTTTCACATAAAAATACCTCTTAAATAAAACTTACGTGCATACTAAAGATATGAGTTAGAGCTGACTAAACGCATCTTTAAGTTACAATAATATAGGACAATTTGAATAATACAAAAGTCATTCATATGTAGTGCAAAAAAAATGTAAGAGAACTGAAGTTGGTCAAAGATGAAAATATATGGCAGCTGACACCAAAATCAGTTGCTTTTTTAAGGTCAGAAATTCAGTTGTTTTTCAAGAAGATAGTAGAATTTTTGCATTAGTTGCCCTGACAACATTTTCACATAAAAATACCTCTTAAATAAAACTTACGTGCATACGTACTTAAAGAGAAACATCATGAATGCCCTGTTTAATTGTATAAATGCTCCTCTTACAAGCATGTTACATAAACATAGTTCATAGTTTGTATACTGTCAGAACAAGGCAATGGCGACATTTATCTGCTTCTTAATTGCACGAATACCCCTTTGATAGTAGCATAATTCACATTGAGGACAATCTGACAATGTCAAAAAGCGTAATTCTGATTCTTTTCCCCTCTTCTAGGGAAGATATTCATGCTACTTTTAATAAAGAGGAAGTTTACATAAGCCAATACTTATCCGAATTAATTCATGCAAATATCCCAAAAGATGTTGGGAAAGTTGTATGCTCAATAAGATTAAAAATGAGCAAACAACATGACCAAGACTATGTTCTCTAGTTTCCAATGAAAGCAGGGTACCATCCACTTTCAACCGAGAAAAAAAAGGTCTGTAATGTTTGTTATATGAAGCTAGGTTCTAATCCAAAAGAAGTACTTTACCTCTATGCCTTGTTTTATTGTGTTTCTCACAAAATTGGCCACATGATCCAACCTCCCCCCCCCCCTCCAAACATTCCCATAGACTAGGAATGTGCTCTTAACAATGATGGGATCCTTTTTCCGGGTATATAAGCCCAAAAACTATCTGCAAGTTGTTTTCCTCCAAGTATATGAATTTAATTCTGCAACAAAGGGCAAGGATCAAGTTGCTTCTTTCTTTCTTTCTTTCTTTTCTTTTCTTTTTTTTTGGGTGGGGTGGGGGGTGGAATCACATTTTATTCTTGTTCTATCTGAGTCATGGAAGGCAAAATCGGTGGGATGGGCCCAAAATTGGCCGATCCAGGATCGGATCGCAGCATGAGGATCCGAGTCTGGCGGGAAGTCCCTGAATCGGCAAGACTTCCAGCTGGATCGGCCAGAATCGAGTAGGATCTACTGGATGGAGCAGGGATTGGCCGATTCTAGACTGATCCAGGCCGATTCTCTTACTTATTTACCTGAATATCATTTAAGTATCATTTACTTAAATGATATTCAGGTAAATAATACACAAAGTCTTTAATATTTTATGCTTTCATTGTATTATTATAGTAGTAATAATACACAAAGTCTTATGTTTCATATACTATGAATGCTTGTATGATTGATTTTTAATGCAAATGTTAGTTCTTTCAACTTACCAGATTTTTTCTGAATTTTGCTGTTTTTTATGATTTTTCTGAATTTTCCGCAATTTCTCCCCCAAAAAAAATTTTTTTGGCCGATCCAGGATCGGCCAAACTTCCCTTGGATCCGTGGGATCTTGCGATCCCATCCCGGATCGGATCGGATCGGATCGGCACCTGGCAATCCCGATCCGATTCGATCCTGCCTTCTATGATCTGAGTAAAGTGTTTGGTCAGGAGCGATTAGGAGTTTTCACCCAAAGAAAAGGATGGCTGTAAACACCAATTTTATTCAAAAATGAAAAGAGGTAAGAGGTGATAACATCGAAAGAAAGGTAGAGAAGAGGTTCCGCATACCATGAAAAAACAAATAAAGAATGAAAAGCAGCAAAGTACCAACAGCTGACTTATAGATCAGGCCACCTTATTCCACTCTTGCAACGAGTACCGACATATATTTTATAGAAAACGAAGAACATTAAAGCAAATATTTCAATGTGCAAGTTACTTCTTCAAACTAGCATGTCAGCTCCAAATACTCCAGCACTGGTGAAAGAAATGAGAACTTCTTCCACAGTTTATTTGGCTGGCACATAATCAATTGTTCAATTGATACCCACAGGAGCAATTAGGTTAATCCCCTTTAAGAAAAGTGTATAAAACCCCAGTGGTTTAAAAAAGACACCCTCATTATCTATGTCAGCGACCCTGAGAATCAATTCACCATCCTGGAAAAAAACCAGCAGAATCCAGAGGAAAAGAAGCTATCAAGCAACTATAATAGCCCACAGGCTATGATCATCATTATTTGCCTATCAGCATCATCGCATAATTATAGAAAATCATTCCCAAAGCAAAAATGAACCTAAAACAGTTCAAAATCAAAATGCAGTTGTAGCAAGTGAAGGGGCAGACAATTCAGAGGGAGGAAGAGATCTGGCGGCATGCAGTTGATTTCTACACCAGGCTATTAACCAAGGAGCAAAGGAGTAGGCCGGACTTCTCAGAGGATTTGCTTCCATCACTGCTGTTAGATGAGAGGGAGGCCTTGGCGGACCCCTTCCTCGAACAGGAGATCAAACAGGCGGTCTTCTCACTTCCAGGGGATAAGGTGCCAGGCCCAGATGGTTTCCCATGGCTTTCTTTCAGCATTGCTGGAACATTATCAAGCAGGATATTATCAAAGCAGTGCAAGAATTCCAAGCAGATAGGGTGCATTTGAGGGAATTAATAAAACCCTCCTGGTGTTGATTCCTAAGAAGATGGGTGCAAATGCCTTCACAGATTTCAGACCCATTAGAGTGATTAGCCTGTAGAACAGCCCTATAAAATCATTTCTAAGCTGCTAGCAAGGAGGCTTCAGGGGGTTATTGGTGGATTGATTAGTGGGCACAAGGGGGCTTTCATCGGGGGAAGGCAGATCCAGGAAAATTTTATTATTACTCATGAATGTTTATACAGGATGAAGCAGCAGAATAAGAGAGGTGTGGTTCTCAAGCTGGACTTTGAGAAGGCATACGACATAGTGAATTGGACTTGCCCTATCAAGGTCTTCCAGAAGATGGAATTGGACCGGGTGGATTTGGAAGTGTATTTCGTCAGCATCATTTTCAGTGATCATCAATGGGCAGCCCTCAGAATATTTCTGCAGTAGGAAAAGGTTCGCCAGGGGGGGGACCCTTTGTCCCCCCTTTGAGAAGGCATACGACATAGTGAATTGGAATTGCCTTATCAAGGTCTTGCAAGATGGGTTTCCATCACTATTGGACCCCGTGGATTTGGGAGTGTATTTCGTCAGCATCATTTTCAGTGATCATGAATGGGCAGCCCTCGGCATATTTCCGCAGTAGGAGAGGGCTTCGGCAGGGGGGGCCTTTGTCTCCCCATCTTTTTGTGTTGATTGCCCACATATTGAGCCGATTGTGGTTGAGAGCCGAGGAGCGCGAAGTGATCAGAAGCTTTCAGGCTGGCCATAATACTTCCACCATTTCCCACCTTCAGTATGCAGATGACAATATTATTTTCCTTACTGATAAGGTGCAGCAGATGTCTGATGCCAGGTTGATGCTCTAGATGGTGCAGGATTTATCCGGTCTTAAGGTTAAATTACTCCAAAAGCCAAGTGGTAGGGATCAACTTGGAGGAATCTTCTATTAGCCGGGCAGCTGATATTTTCGGATGCCAAATTGGGGAGTTTCCCTTCTCCTATTTGGAACTCCCTTTGTCCACATGAGCTCTCCATTGCAGGGGTTGGCAGGTGGTGGTGCAGAGATATGTGTTTAGGCTAGCAGGGTGGAAAGGCTAGATTACTTTCTTACGGGCGGCGCTTGGTGTTGTGCACGGTGGTGTTGGATAGTTTGCCTACGTACTTCTTGTCTATCTTCAGGATCCCTAAGACAACGGCGAAGAAACTGGAATCCATCCAGGCAAGTTTCTTTTGGCATGGGAGTGGGAATACACATAGAGGGTGGCATGATATCGGGTAGGGCAGAATATGCAAGAGTAAGGAAGCTGGTGGGCTGACATCAGGGATATTAGAGATTTCAATCTGGCGCTACTTTGTAAGTGGTTATGGAGGCTAGGGACAGATGAAGGAGGCCTTTGGACGCAGCTGATTAGAGAGATACTATTATGTATCCAGAGTGTGGGATCAAATTCCGGCTAGAACTTATAATGTTTCACCAATTTGGAGGGGCATTTTGCACAGTATGGACTTTACCAGAGCCAGCGTTCGAGTGATTTTGGGCGATGGACAGACTTCTCTTTTTTTGGCAGGACATGGTGCGGTGGCCTTTAAGTAGCGGAGGCCTTCCCATCTCTGTTCGCTATTGCAGGGGCACCTTCAGCCACTACGGCACAGTCCTTTGACGCTGGCCTAGTTGGGGGTATTTGACTATTTTGGGCCCCACTTTCAGGCGGAACCTTCATCCACAGGAGATGTTACAGCTGGGACAGCTTCTGTCTTTCCTTCTAGATTTTTCTCCCACAATGAACAAGCCAGATTCATGGAAGTGGGGATGGGAGAGGGAAGGACGGTTTTCAGTCAGGTCTACTTACTCTATTATCTCAGAGGGTGGTGTGTGTCACCTTTCGAGGCAATGGATGAGAGTATCGGCTGAAACCGAGATGTTTCGGAGTCTCGGACGAAACATATCGGTTTCAGCCATGACCGATACGAAACCGGCCAAAAATCCTGTAGCAATTCCGATATTGAAAAAAATAATATTTTAATTAGTTTCAGCCGGTTTTGGCCAAAACTAGACTGAAACGACCGAAATCGACCGAAACTCTCCCCTTAAGGCCGCCCAAGATCGACTGAAACCAAGCGAAACGAAACCAAAACGGCTTCCGCTTCGGACCTGCACGATCCTGACGCCGAAACCAACGCCGACATCCCTGTTGGGCACCTCAGATTCGGGCTCCCAAGAGCCGCTGAAGGTGAAGTTGTTAGTTTGAGGATATCGTAGGGTCGACTTCGCACTCGCGACAGAGTGGCTCTTTTCCTCCAGAATATTTCTACTTCTTATTGTATGTGGGGAGCGGACGAGGAGGACCAGAATCACCTATTTACAAGTTGCACGTTCACGAGGGAGATTTGGGTGAAGATTGGTTAGAACTCCAACAGCCACTCAACAGCTTTCAAGAGGTGAATCATCTTTTTTCCACTTGGTGTAGGAGATGGAGTTTGCTAGGGGACAAGATCATATAGTGGCTTGAGCAACAAGTACTCTTTGGGTAATATGGTCTGAGTGGAACACTATAATTTTCAACTTGGAAGCAAGGATGGTCAACAGAATTATATCTTTGGTTTGTGAGAGAGTGGTTTTTGGGCTAAAGAGTCATGCGGGGTGGGGAAATCATAGCTCTCCTCTTTTTTGTTATTGGGGAGCTAGTTGGATCCTTCCTCTTCTCAAGGGGGGCACTTTGTATAGGAGTTTCTTGAGAGCTCATTGCTTACACTTGTTCATACCTTTTCATTTAATATATACTAGTGATACTATCCATGTAGCAACCTTGAAATTTCTAAATATTAAAAAAAAGAAAGGTTATATTTCAGAATTTCTAATTTAAAGATTTGTTTTTGAGATATTTTTCAGATTTATAGTGAAAGAGCAATAAAATAAGCTGAGGATTTAATTTCAGCCTCGGTCCAAACTAGTCTTTTTAAACAGACTCTAACGGGTCTTTTCATAAGCAATCCTTTGGACGAAGCTTTAAAACGATCCTTTAACAGGCTCAAATCAAGCTTTCTCAAATGAAACCTCAAAACGAGCCTTTAAACAATCCAAACGAGCCTTTTTTATACGCTCAAAACGAGCTTTTTTCACAAGGCACTAAAACAAGCCTTTAACAGGCTACAAAATGAGCCTTTTTGGAAAGTCATCCAAAACGAGTCTTCTGAGCTGACCATTGTCTGTTTCCCTGAAAGTCCACGCAGGGCTCGGTGGTTGGTGACCTGCCCTGTGCCTCTGTATGGTTGGGACATATATGACCAACCACTGTGCCATACCTCCCTCGTTTCTTCTGTCATGGCCTTACGAAGGCCCTAACGACTTTACCAGCACCGTGCCTCACCGGGAGGCAAAGAAAAATCAAATCTTAACTCTTAAGTCCTTCATGCTGTCTTGGAGACCCCTGAGCTCAATTTAAGGTCAAGGCCAAACTGAGCTTTGTCCTTCGTCCCTAGAGCTCTGCCTTGGAAGGTAAGAAGATAAAAACTTCTTCATTCCATAGTGTGTTCTCTAAACCATTTTTACTGTGATAACTGTTGTGCCCTTGTCCACCCAAGGTGATCCATCTCCAGAGGTCTTGGAGCTGGGAACTATGGAGGGCTAGGACACGAGGAGTCCAGATCTTGTCAACAAGGTAGGTGTTCTCTCCGGCCATAACACTGTAATGAAATGTATTATACGCAGCATGCTAGAAGATAGGGTATAGTGAGCCTCTCACATGCCTGTATCCTTGCCCTTTTCCAATCTAATGGTGAGGCCTTCCTTGCTCATGGCCAAACCATGTTAAGTCAGTGATAGGACCCATCTAAGCCATAGAATGACTGCATGAAGTTAACTTGGTTTAACAATTATAAAGAGAACCAGAGCTTGGGCTGTTTTCTGATTTCAAGATCTCCTTTTCCATTCACACTGGGGCTTGGCCATCAGAAGCTTGCTTTTTGACCTGTCTATGGCTTGTCGAGACAGACTGCAGGGTAGTCCTAGAACTCGATCGGCCTTCCTTTCTACCATGCATGGCTTTTGGCTAGTTTAAATACATTTTTACTGAGGGACAAGAGTCGTCTAGTGACTGAGTTTTTCTAACCTTCAATGAGCTCTTGTTACTTGAGAGTGTTGTCGGCCAATGCGCACATAGATTAGCAAAAGATTCTTAAGTGCATGAAGAATAAAAGAAAACAATCTGATCCTTTAAGTGCCTGTTAAAGCCTGAATGTTCCATATACTGTCTTATGCCTTGCACTCCATTGCCATTTTATACTGAACTAGTCATGACAGGAACTTGCACTGATCGTTACACTGTCTACTTGACTGGACCTCCATTCATGACATTCTTGAATATCATACAGAACATTATGGTGTCTTTGCAACTCATGGGAAATGTCTGGATATATTTTTTTGCGAGCTTCGGATCAACTGGACTTTCAATGTCTGTGCAATAGGGCCTTTCTGGGTCCTGTGGAGGAGCGCCCTGATGTACGTATTAGGTTACTGGGTTTGGTATTGCACCAACTGACTGGTTGTTTGATTGTTCTGGACAAAAATTTACCTCACTGAATTACTATTGAAACTGAATGTTACTGAAAGTACTGATTGACACTGAATGCTTGTTAATTGTTCATTGATTTCCTTACCGCTTATAGCCTGTTGTACTTGTTCTCTCGGAATCTATCTTGGATCATGATTCTGCTATTATACTTCTGAAATAGTTAGGTTCTATGCACTGTATATTCATTGTTTCTTCCTGTTAGGTATCTGATTTAAAATGTAATACATTTAAACTGTGTCAGATCCACGAGATATAAATCCTACTGGGCATTGTCGCTCATAAACAACTAAACATCTTTCAGGTGAATATGAAGCCGAGAACACACACACAGATAGGGAAGGGGCAGAGTGACCAAGTGACCTTTGATGGCATCTTAAGGAGATCTACCTTTTGCATCAATGTCTTAGAGGAAAATGTACCTACGTACAGGGATAGATGTAATGATGAACAATGTTACGTTTGGACTGACCCCCTTTTGACAGATCTTTTCTGGTATAGATGGTTGGATGTAATTCATAAGTTTTGTAATTACATTATTACCCCTTTCAGAATGGAAGTCTAGTTAGTTGTGTAATTTAGTGATGTCTATGAATTTAATGTGGGCCCAATGTCCAATGTGTTCTGTGCTTAGAGATTTCATATAATAATCCCTTTTGAGGTCAACCGAACTGTTAGAAGTCGACTTTTGTAGTTATCATTTCCGCTGCGACAGATCCAACCTGTCAACTATTGAGCCTAGTGGAATTTTATATACATAGAAAGGAAAAAAAATGGTGGCAAATTTCGGGGTCATCACAATCCACTTCTCAAAAAAAAACCAAAAAAAAAAAAAAAAACAAAATGCAGTTATAGCACGTCATCATGGTCCAATAGATTTTGAAATGGCCTCTGTCAGAGTAAATTCAGATTGTATGTTGAGAATTATACAACTAATATGTTTCAAAAGAAACAGGGTAGAATGAGTGGAGAACTGTGTCCAGACTGCTAGATTCTCAGTTTTGGTGAATGGCAGATCATGTGCGGTATCAGGAATTCAGGTCCAAAGCAGGGAAACCCTCTTTCGCCTTTAGCTTCTCATGAGCTCCACAGGTTACAGCCACATCATAGTACACAGATGAAAGCTACGGAATTTTAGAATTCTTCTCAAACTACTAGAAGCTGTCACTTTAATTCTACAAGAGTTAAGACTAGCCAGTGGGAGCAAATATTGAGGACAAGAAAGCATTTATATCTCAGTTTCTGGTGAGAAGTGAGGGTCATTCCCCATAAGTACAGAGGACTTCCTTTATCTGGTGAGAGCATATGAGTAGCTGGCTGGAATTGTCTTATAATAAGGGTTGAGGACAAGATTGCTAGCTAGAAAGAAAGACGATTATGAAATGGTGGCAGATGAATTCTACCAAAGGCAGTACTCACAAGACCGTAAATCTACTATGAGAGCTAAAAGACTTTTGGAGGCGAAGTTCAGCACTCTGACAGTATACCATAAGATCTGACACTATAAGCTGATTCGGGAATTCTGTCAAATGTTCTCTCATGTGTGTACAGATCTATTATCAAAACCAGATGGATTCAAGACCCCAGCTCAGTTTGTCACAAGGTTTATTCATCACACCTGTACTTTTTGGGAAAAGGACAAGAAGACAACAGACTGCATACAATTGGTTGGAAATAGATTTGCATCAAAAAGGTATTGTTAGTGAAATGGCTATGGAAGATAGACAGGAAAGGTTAAGACTTTATGAAGCTGAATTGTCAGGCAGAAAAAATCTCCAGGAGGAAGAATGTTGCTTCTTAGGGATGGCTGATGTTAGCAATCTGGAAAGCATTTTGAGAATAGTGTTTCCTATAAATGCACAGCCATTGTTCAGGTTGCGAATGCTAGGAGCCTCAGAGGACTAGAATCTGGGAAGAGTGTTGGCTGGTTTGCAAACCCCTTCAGGATGCATTTCCAAGGCTCTAAAATGTCACAGGTTGAAGATCGATCAAACTTTAGGCACTACACATGGACACAGAGACAAGGGCCCAATAGAATGTGAACTTTTGCAGAGAAGAAAACTTGGTGTGAATCAGGGAAATCCTTTCCTCTAACTATTTAGTGGTGTAATTCCATGCAAATATGGCTGTCCGGAGAAACAGTAACAGCTAAGGAAAAGGGTTGAACCATAACAGATTGATGTGGCGTAGCAGAAACTAGAATCAATCTGAATGAAGCTTTATGCATTTCTGGGCTTTCTTAACTTCTGTCATCTGCTAGGCAGTGCAACCATAACAACCCAAGAACCAGATACCTAGAACCCTCCAAGTATCCGGCCCTTAGGCCGCCACCCACGGGTCCGTAAACCCAGAAGGGTTAGGGAAGACCTGGCGAAGTAAGCAAAGAAAACAACAAACATAACCTACAGTGAACAGTACAAGCCTAAGTGTCAAGTACATGTCTATCTGTCTATCTCAAGTACAAGAACGGTAAATAAAGGGAAACACAAAACCCTTAAAGGGCATACCCCGAGGGTGAAGCCTACTCAAATGGGGGGACTGCTGCTAGGGCTGTTCATGGTTCGGTTCAGTCCGGTTTAGACTCTTTTTTCAGAAAACCGAACCGAACTTAGAGGCAAACCGAACCAGTTCGATTCGGTTTGAACCAAAAATAGGAAAAAGTTTATTTTAAGGGGGTTGTGAGTATCAAACTCACAACCTCCCCATGGAAGGAGGAGGACTAACCGCTGCACCACTAGTTTTCATGTGAAATATTACACTATTTATATTATATATACATATTTTTTATTCATATCAATTTCACAGTGTGAAACCGAACTGAACTATGAGGCCCTTCAAACCAAACCAAACCGGTCGATTCGGTTTGGTTCGATTTTTCGATTTGGGCCATTTAATGAACACCCCTAACTACTGTTGAAGACAACATCCCGGAACTAGCCCTCCATCCGGGAGAAGTCTTGCCAGTGCTACGAACTCTCACTTGTGAAGGGGGAGTGAGCTTCGCGAACAAAGCCCAATGAGGAACCCAACCCCTCATCGGTTCGAACAGCGAAAACCAAGAACAGAACAACCATACCAAAGTAACCAGAACTTGCTACACTAAGCAGTAAAGCGATGGTAACGCAAGTAAACAAATCTACTAACTGAGCAGATAATAAAACAAGATAATAACTATGTAGGTACTGAAATAAATAAACGAAAAGGTACGTAGATCTACAAGTACTGCCAACTAGACGCAACTGCACACGGTCTCAAACTGAGTAAGCGTGCTCCGTGAACGCTACTAGGTTGCACGCACAGACAGAAAGTCCACGTCTGGACAACAAGCACTAGTGACAGACCAACCTCTACTAGTCAGTGGTCAGGTGCGTCCACTAGCATCTTAACGTTGGACCACAAGTCTAGGTCTCCCCTCCGATTGGAGTGAGACGCGTGAACAAAACACAACCACAAACTGTAGTCTGGCCGAACTATGGTCCCACACCTATCCTCCCAGCACAACGTCAAAACCGTGCAAGGCGAGACAGTGAGAACGAACTAGCTAGACCGCAACCGCAAAACCCCAAACTCTGCAGAGACTCAGACCAAGCTAAGAGAGCTCTGCAAGCGACTTAACGCCACTGTCCACACACCGCTTTCCCCTCGGCTCCGAGAACCTTGACAAGTCTACTCGTAGTCTGAAGAACTCCCTCAACAGAACACACGAGGACGGTGGTCCCGGAAAACGGTAACAACCCAAAAAACGCACTAGGCGCTGAAACAGGCCCTCAAGTGTCGCAACACTGGACAAAGATTAGTAAGGCGCAGTGCTAAGAAGTCAGCACAGGCGTCACGAATACAATACGAAAACTCGGCACGGAAACGGACCTGCTAAAGTACCCGACGAACGGTTAATTCGGAAAGCCCGGATCACTACCTCAAACAATTGGTTAGCCCTCAGAACTCACCCGACGGGTACCGGAAACCCTAGCATGACTGGATGACCGGTCAAACGGCCCCGTCGGCCCGATCGAAGCCGACCCGAGCAGGCCCAATAGCCGCGGGGACCGATACGATGGTCACAAATCCCAGACTGACACACAGGCACAACTGGTACAGTTGGCGGTACAGAAAACTGCACCAAAAACTGGCTCGAGGGATGAAATTGACTGGCTAGCCAAGCCCTAGCGCAATGGGCTGGTGTTGAATGAAAAATTTTCCTCATGAGTTTTATCATATTAGAAACACTTGTTTTAAATATTTAGAGCAAGTGTATGAAGAGAAAAATACTTGTCCGGACTCCCGGATAAAAGACGTCCCTCAAATCTATTTATTCAGAATTTTCAGAATGAATGAAAGAAAGGAAATTATTTATTCTGAATTTTTGGAATAAATAAACAGCAGAAAAAAACAGAAATATTTTCTGCACATCTTCGAATTTTGAAAAGAAGTCATTCCGAACCAAGTTGGGGATGAAATCATGAAACCGCCGATGTTTTCGGAATAAAATTTTTCCCATGAATTTTATCACTTTAGAAAACACTTGTTTTAAATGTTTGGAGCAAGTGTATGAAGAGGAAAATATTTGTCCGGAGTTCCGGATAAAAGATAACCCTTAAACATATTTTATTCAGAATTTTCAGAACGAGTGAATGAAATAAAATCATTTATTCTGGATTTTCGGAATAAATTAATGGAAGAAAAGCCCCCCAGGATCGGCCAGAACAGAAATCAATCATTTCCCGGTGTTCCATGAATAAAATCCAACCCCAGGTGAACAATTTTTAATGCCCCAGAATATTCCGGCGAAAACCGTCCTACGTGACGCGCATATTAACACGTGTAAGGGTCCGTCCAAATACCCATGTCAACAACAACAGAAAATGATGTGACGTAGCACACCGATCCTTACACGACAAACGAAAGAAGGTACCACGTGATGAAAATGACACGCGGTAGTGAATTTATAAAGAATCCATCAGACCCCCCTCTGCCATGGGCCCGGTGGGATGTCCCACCGAGACTGCGCACCCGGTGGGACGTCCCACCGGGGCGCTGCGCGCAGCAGGGGCCCCACCGGGACCTTGCAGACCGGTGGGAGCCTCCACCGGGGCCCGCGGGCCAGTGGGCAGCCCCACCGGGTCGCGCGAACCGGTGAGGAGTCCCACCAAGACTCGCGGACCGGTGGGAGGCCCCACCGGGGTCGCGCCGTGGTCCCACCGGGACCACGCACCGTGGGGCCCACTGCCCGGTAGGGCACCCCCTCTTTGCTGTCCCCTCTAAACAGAAAAAGAAACGGAAGGAGAAGAGGAAGAAAAACTCACATTGATGATGCTGTTTCCAATGGGGCGCAAATGTCATTTCCGGTGGGGCGCAAATGTCGTTTCCGGTGGGGCGCCAAGAAGAAACCCGGTGGGATGTCCACACCCCCATCAATCCCCTATAAAAGGAGCTCAACTCCAAGGAAGAGAGAACTTTTTTCCACCAAGTCTTGGAGCTTCCAAAAATCGCCCAAGGCTTCCCTGCTGTGATTTGAAGTGTTGTGCTCTGGTGCTACAGGCAAAGCTACTAATTAGCCATGTACTTTTTAAAAAAAAGCCCTTATGGGTTTTAAAAATATCCCTGTTAGACTGTTCTTGCTGAAGTTCACGTTTATGCAAAACAAATGAAGAAAGAAGATTACCAAATGTGTTTACTTGGTGCATATATGCCAGGGGATATTATTTCTGTATGTTGACACCATCAAAAAATTACAAATAAACCCCATACTCTGTTTATTTGTACAAATGACCGAAAAATAGAAAACAGTCTGAATTTGATGTTTCCAAACTTGAAGAATCGGTTTAAAAATTGAGAAATGATATTTCAAGAAGTGGCATCCAATGAAAACCCCTGTTCATGAAAAAAATTACAAAATAACCCTCGAATGACAAAAAATGGTAAATCAGTTCTCTAAATGTGAGAAACTTTCCAAATCAGTCCTCAACAAAGAGGTATTTTGAGAACCAGTCTCAATTTAAAAGTAAGTTTCATGAATCAGTCCCTATCTTGAGGAATATTTTACATAAGTCCCTATTTTGAGGGTATTTTGCGAATCAGTCCTTAAATATAAGGTAATACGCAAATCAGTCCTCAGTTATGGAGGGAACATGTAAATCAGTCCTCATTTTATGAAGAGAGAGGCCAATCAGTCCCCATTTTGAAGGTACTTTGCGAATCAGTCTTCAAATATAAGGTAATTTCCAAATCAGTCCTCAGCCTATGAAGAAAGAGGCGAATCAGTCCTCATTTTGAGGGTATTTTGCAAATCAGTCCTCATTTATGGAGGGAACATGTAAATCAGTCCCCATTTTGAGGGGGTATTTTACAAATCAGTCCTTATCTTAAGGGAAAATATGCAAATCAGTCTTCATTTTGTGAATTGCTTGCTACAATTAAAAGGTCTAGACATGTATCAAAGATATTCGAGTTCTCCTCGATGTAAAAGAAACGTCAATTTATCGACGGGGAGTGGTCGAGCGCACGAACTCCGAATCACCTGAAGTTTGTACGTGGAAGATGATTGCAAGTCCCTAATTATATGTGTGAGAGGCCTCGCATCCGTATTTTCCATGTATTGATGATACATATGTAAAGAAAAGAACGAAACTAATATCGAAGAAAAGAAACGATATTAGAGAGAAATAAATTCTTGAACGAAAAAGTTCTTTTCAAACAGCTGGGTCTCAGGCTGGCCTACCCCTCTGGCGAACTATCCCCGGGTCAGCCAACCACTGCCGGTCCGGCGCCACCAGAGACGGCGAGGGGCCCGGGCCCTCCCAACCACCCCCACAAGCCCGAGAAAACCCCAAAAAAAGGGCACAGAAAAGCCCAACAAAATCCGACTCAAAAGGCCTGCCGACGCCGGAGAGGGGAAGGGGGGTCCTCACCTCGACAGTAGGATCCGGCAGCGGCGGCAGCTTCCCAACGGCAACAACGTGCGGCAGCGAGGTAGAGGCTCACGGCGGCGGCAGCTCCTCCTCTCTCCGGTGCAACCCGAAGCAGGGGAGGAAGGAGGCGGCGGTAATGCACGGCGGCGCTCCTCCCTGCGACATGGCCCCCAACAGCGAGGCACCCCTTCGGCCAGAGGCAGCAGCGGCAACAGCGAGAGAGAAAGAGACGAGGGAGGGAGTTTGAGGGGGAGTGATCTGTGCAGGGGAAGAAACGAATGGGAGGAGGGAGAAGAGGGCAAAGAGGGGGGGAACTTGCGGAGGGGGAAAGGGAAGAGAGGGGGGAGTCCCCCCCTCACCGAAAAAGTGCCAGGCGGCCTTTTTCCTGCCCCTAGCAGAACGGCTACAAGCCATCAGCATGGGGTAATGGGGGCCGCCTCTGATTGGCCGGTCCACCCCTTCCCGCAGGTGGCAGGCACCACAGCAACCCTAAGCTCACAACAGAGACCTTAGAACATGAACATGAGAAAATACCAGCCACTTCTCAGTCAAATCAGTAGCATGGATTCTCATGGGAGGACAGAACTCCTGATGTAAACAACATCAGAAACAAGAAACTCCTTATCATAATCAAAATTTACCGGGGGAAGACTGCATGGA
Source organism: Colocasia esculenta (assembly GCA_014218235.1). NCBI lineage: Eukaryota > Viridiplantae > Streptophyta > Magnoliopsida > Alismatales > Araceae > Colocasia > Colocasia esculenta. Next base: position 49,515,853 of record CM024764.1, on the reverse strand, counting down.
AAAAAATTACAATAGCTGATAGAGTGACGTCATTTTTTTTAAATGTGAATACTAACAAAAAAAACATATTGATAAAAGGAGAAGGATATACAAATGTAAAGGTATAAAGAACAAAACCCTCTATACAAAAAGTCAGGCGAGGCCTAGCACCCATCCCAGGAGTCGGGCAGGGAAGAAGGGGCACCGTGGGTCTCTCCGCCCCGATAAGCAAGTCCGAGCTATTATCGGGTAAGTCAAGAGCCCTAGGATGCAGCCCGGATTGGAGGAGACCGCGAGCCACCCTCAGCCCAGCCGACAGATGAGCCATCTTCTGTTTTTTGAAAACCCTGCGCTTGGTCCCAGGGGCTGTACATCCCCTTCCTTCGGCCAGCCCACCTGAAACCCTATCTGCTACACAGCCTCCCTGCTTCCTTCCTAAACCCAGACACGGATGACGACTTCAACACCAGCAACTTCCACGGACAGCACCTCAAGGATGGTCGCTGGCAATGCCACCTAAAATGTCACCACAACAGCCAACCTGGTACCCACTGGATGGAAGCTCAAAGATCCAACCATGACCTTCTCAAAACTGTGAACCAGGAAACATACACCCCCTTCATCGCACAGGAACATGAGGATGCCAGTTGCAATGTCAACGCAATAACCGTCTTGGCGCCCACTGGATGGAAGCTCAAAGACCCACCCACAACCTTCCCGAAGCTGTGAACCAGGAAACCTACCCCCCCCCCCTTCATCACACAGGAACATGGGGATAATTTCTATGACCACTGTGAAATGTCTTGCCGGAGGATTGGGAAAAGCCCCCCTCCACTTCTTCCAGCGCTGCAACTGGATGACCCATCCACGCAAGGAGACCCACAGCAGCCATTTTCGCCACCTCCTCCGTAATCTTGCCCACCACCAGAAACGAGTGATCGGTGACCCGTCGCACCTCCCATTCAGCCCCAGACACCTCCTTAAACCTTCGCAGAACAACCACCGTCTCCACCTTGCCCTCAATGCCTGTTGCAACGAGGTAGCTGGCCATCCAGTCCAACCAGCCCTGCAGATGCTCTGCAGTGAATTCCTCTGTGTCGCACCACCTCCCGCTCCCAACAGCAGAGAGAGGCAAGGATCAGGGAGGGGGGGAACCCCGCACCACTTGGGTGAAGGACCAGCTCTTCAAGAATGAGGTCATCCTACCTCACCCAAAACTGAAAGAAAACAAAGAAGAGAAAAAGTGTGCCCCGGAAGAGAGACTCTGTAAGCTAAGCAGTATAAAGGTGTGAAATCTCAATGCTTTTTCTTTGGAAGGTAACACACAACCTCCATGCTTAGCACCAAGTAATGAAGAGGTCCCCACTTGTGCCCTGACTGGGCCTTCACCAAACAATATTAATTATTCTTTATGTGGTGCTGCCCCCATGGTAACTTGCCTCAGGCAACAAATTTGTTGAGGATGGGCATGCAGAAGGCATTTTTGTGTATCACCATTTCAGTCTAGTCACAATGTCAACAGGAAATACAAATCACTTCATTGTCTGTTCCACAACCTTTAAAGAGTTCCATTTATTCCTGCTTTTCATACTCTTCCCGGGAGCTTAGTTCACAGTCTCGAGGTCAACAGCTATTGAATTACAGCTCAAAGGCTTATCAGAATTATAAGTCCACATTCAAAAAAAAATAAATAGATAAAAAAATCCAGTTCTTTATGGATGGAATTCAGTTCTTCGTATAGAATGTCAGTTCCAAGAATATATTGGAGTATTGACAAATGAAGAGAAAAATGTGAACATAATCCAGAATTCCCAACAATGAAGTTAATGTAAATCAAAAGATAGCGCACAACATTGACCAAAGCAAATGTGCATAAATTCGTGATATATGGGTAGCCAACAGCTGACACAAACCAAATACAGCATACTCACCGGTTCACCAACAATAGGAATACCAAGCCAAGACTGTTCATTAGCCAGAAGGTGGATGATATGCTCACGCTGATTGGAGACATTGTCTTTCTGTCTCAGAGTGAGAAAAATGTCATATTAAGATCATTACATAGAAAACAAATTTGTGAGAAACACGTGCTCAACACCAAACAACAGTACAAGGCACATCAAAACAATAAATCAATGTAAATGGCCTGCATAAAGTATCAAATAACAAACTTTTCATATAGATGTTGATGTACATGAAACAAGGGAAAGCTAACTATGCATGCACAGCAGACATTATGATCATATTACTTCTTTCTCCTGAGTATTAACATGCTTGGTCATTTCATTTGCTTCACATGTTGGAAAGAAAATCACAAAAGCTGCGTCGGTAGTGGACAATGTCTTACGAGCATTTGAATGTCTTAGAGTAAGTCCCGTATGGAATGTGCTTTATTCTATTCCTAAAGGTCAGTCCAACTAGCCAGAAGACTTAGAGACATGATGGATGCATCACTTGGACACAGCTGTTATAGTTGAACCTCCTCTACCACAAAAAGAATAGTATCAATTACCTATATGAGCTGTGGGACTTATAACCAATTTAAGCACCATAGATACTTAAAACTCTGTGATCTGCCCCACATCTGGCTCAAAACCCAGGTCACCAACACAAACAAGGGAGGAGAAATAGAATCCCTTTATCAAAGACCATTCACTGCAAAGAAACTCTGAAGTTTGCAAATTAAGCAAAAGTAATACATCCTTTTGGCCAGATCATAAATGCCACTAAACCCAGCTGAAGCAACAGCTCAAGGGGAAAAGCCCACCTACCACTATCATAGGCCTTCTCAAAGGCTGACTAAATCACTACTCTATGTCAAGGTGGGTGCCTAGGCACCACCTAGGCAGAAAGGCGTCCAGCCAAGGCCTGGGCAAGTCTGTCTTTGGGCACCCAGAGAGGCAACCCAGGCGAGCACCCAATCACCCAACCCAATAAAAGATCCAAATTTTAAAAAATAATGTGAAAGAAAAGCTCCCTACCCTAACCCAAGTCCTGATCTCATTTCTTCTTTTTCAGATGTTCCCCAAGGCCATGGGTCCTATTGTGGTTTAGTCCCATATTGGAAATCCATGAAAGTTTAGCCTCTACGTATGTAGAGGATTCTCTCAACTCAATGCCTATTTTTGGTTAGAGTTCAGGCCTTTAACATCGTACCAGAGAGGATTTACTCATTGAATCATCTCTCCGTATGTGGATACTTGTCCCTACCCATGTTTCTTCCCCAACCGGTTTGTTCAGTGCGAAAGGGTGTTGTGGTTTAGTCCCATATTGGAAATCCATGAGAGTTTCACCTCTATATGTATAGGATTCCCTCAATTCAATGTCTAGGTTTTGGGTTAGAGTTATGGCCAACATGCCAAGTGGTTTCGGGTGCAACACAAGTAGGGACAATTGTCCACATACAGAGAGATGATCCAATGGGTGGGTAAATCCGCTCTGAGACCATGTTAAAGACCCAAAGTCTAACCAAAAATCTAGGCATTAAGTTGAGGGAATCCTCTACATATATAGAGGTGAAACTCCCATGGATTTCCAATAGGGGACTAAACCAACAACAGGCCCCCAGGCCCCATCAAGGGTTCTTCGCCCCCAATCCCCCATCTAGGATTAGAAATAATTTTTCTTTTCTAGGGGGTCTGCCCATTGACCCCACAGGAGGAGACACCCACCTGACCACTCAAGTCAATCCACGAGACCCAACCACACAAGTCAATCCACATGTGCAAACCCGCACGTTGGAGTGTTTAGGTTCCACATTCTAATATTGTTCCCAATTGTTGGGCAGTGAACTATGGCATAGCCATTAGACTATGATTCTTCACAATTTAGTGAACAAGACTATGTCAATGTTCACAATCTAATATAATGACAACAAAGAGTTATACTTTAGGTGTTTAAGAAACATCAAATTTTTTATGCTTTTCATGTCATTCATAGTGAATATTATGTTCATAAAAAAGGCAATAAAAATACATAATTTATGAAGAGAGTACATTCTAACATCATTCATGCACTACTTCCTCCTATAAAGCTTTGCTCACAATTTTTTTCTGTCTAGCAGCCATGTGAAGCTCTGACCTTTGTATAGGAATTTTACCTTCCATGCCTCATTATGCTTTCAATATGAAACACTGAGCAGAGAGCTCATATTTGCACCCAGATTTTCCCTCATGGATCTATATTTGCTTCAGACAACAGCTGAAGCAAGTAAATATAAGCTCCTTTTCTCCTTATTCTTGTTGGACTAGTCCAAATGGTGAGGAACTTCTTCCACCATGTTGTATAATCTCCAATAAAATTGGTGGCATATGCATAAGTTTCTTTTTCTTTGCTGTTGTTGGGTAGAGGAAGGGCTTCTTTCTTTGGAAATGAATGTAGGAATTCAGAAAGTCTCTCCCTTACAAGTTCTTTTTTCTCTGTGGTGGTTGGGTGGAGGAAGGACTTCCATTTTTGGAAATGGTCAAAAGTCTCTCCCTTACACAGAAACAGACAACCTACAAGCATGTTCGTTGATGACTTCAAACTCTTCAAAGACCCAAAGTACCTAGATTTTCAATTTATTAATTTGATCAAAGCTCTTTACTCTCAACAGGTAAAGGATACAAGTCAAACAAAGATATTTACCAGGCAGAACGAGTACGCACATTCAAATGCTGTAGCCAGACTTAAACAAACCTTGACTCTCATAAACAAAGTTGTTAGCTCTTTAAAGAAACAGATCACCTGCACCATTTTTAAGTTACATACAGGAGCAAGCTTAACGGAAGGCCCAACTGCAATGACAGGATTTAATAATTAAAGCAACTTCCACCAAAACCAAAAATAAACCTCAGATCATGCCAATTCAGAAAGCCTGTTAATCACCATATATGAACTCCAGCACATCTTCTTACCCAATCTAAGACCTCAAGTAAAAACCACCTCTTGACATCATATATGTAATACAATGCGAGTCATTTTTTTCCTTATTTGAAAGTGGGCAGTACACACTGGAAGGCAAATTAGTGGTTAGAATGGGATGTCCACTCAGCAAGGAGCGCTCAAGATTTTGAACAATGATCCCACAGACCAGAAAAGCGGCAAAAGCATCCTAGAAACAATGAGCAGGAGTGATTGAGATCCAGGATCAATGGGCCCCAATGTAGATTGGAATTGGATCAGCTCATCTGAGAGGAAAAACTTCGCAACTAGAATCATTGAAAAAATGATAAAACAAAGTATAAAGCTAACAAATACCTCTAATAAGAGAAAAACATTAATACATAGGGACAGTCGCAAAAGATAACATTCTTACATGCATAATAGTTACAGAAACACCATTCCTCTATACATATTAATTAAAATGACACTCCTACATAAATATAAGCACAAAAATGTCTGTGCAGTTTTTTTTCTAAGGTGGAAAATTATCCATGCAGTTAACTGCAGTCAATAAACACAACATTGCGCATTATCGGAGGGGCATTTGGGACTTGTGTTTATGTAATAAGGTTATATTGCATTTATATTAGGTAACAATAAACAAGGTTGGTACTATCCACGCTTCAAAAAAAAACAATAAAGAAGGCTATTTAAAAACTGACAGAGAAATAAATTAGGAACACTTCTCAGAGAAAAGCATATTGCACTTATAGAAGTGCAGTGAGGCCACGTTTAACTGCACATCTGACCCGCCATTTGTCTACCTCACACGGCATTGTGAACCACGCCACGTTGAAATTTTCAAAGCCACACCAGCACTTCGGGTCGCAAGGACCCCTTTCCCCACCGAGGCAAGGAGATGGCAAAAGCCAACATACCTTATCAAATCAATTTTTGAATTTACGAAAAGTTTACTTCCGAAAATACCCTCCCTAACCCCAGCAACTCTTTCCCACGTGAGCCTTCCTCGTTTCCATGTTGGGATTGTGTTCCAGGGAAGGAAACTGCAACCCCTTCAGGAGGAGGATGCCATTGCGATGCCACAACACCGCGACGCCTGCAAGATCGTCAAGCCAGGTCTGACCTTCACGTCGGAGAGCGCAACTGCACGTCGAGGTTGACCAATGATGTACCCAGAGGAGAAAGAAGAGTTCGAAGGCTACTGGCGACGCCCCACCCCTAGCTCTGCCCTCCACAAGAATGAGGAAGAAGAGATCGAGCCATCAACTTCATCTGACAAAGGGGCCAAATACGCCATTATACAGAGAAGGTCTTCAGGGTCTCAGAAAAAAGAACAGTATGTTTCATAGTTCATACTACTTTTCATTTTTCAGGCATATTTCACCATAATCAGAGTCCTATTACATTATCAAAGTTGCACCACAGTTTGAGGCCAAGACAGGCTTCGATCGGAAAGTGGTAACAACCCGTATACAACAACTTATAGAATCGGATGATAGTTCGGATGTGGAAGACACTGTACGTTTATGGATTGTTTTCCTTATAAGTCTGAGGACTTCGCAAACTTATCCATCACAAATATTGGTTTGCTTGGATAAGATTGATGAGATTGGGTGTTACAGTTGGGCGGCTGCAGTCACAAAAATTACAATTCACAAATTTGAAGATTTTGTGAGTGGAGTCCGTTAAAATAGATCTGGCAGGCCTACAATTGCCAAAAGAAATATTGTGGGGAGAGAGGACGAGAGTGCATTCATTTCAGGCGACCTTTAGATGAAGTCAGCCTGCTCAGGCAAACATAGACCTCATGAATTTTCTGATAAGCCAACCTAAAATATGTCAAACCAGCAATTTCCATTTTTTTACACATTCACTAGCATTTTGATAAAAGGAAATAAGGGAAGTAAGAGTAGAACATTTATAGTTCACCTAGAGAGTCTCACACTGGTTTCCATCTTGGTTTCCATCTTTAAATCTTACTTCATTGGCATGTTCTCCTTAAAAGGAAATTTTTAAAAAAAATGAGAAGAGAAGGCCTAGGTAATTTAGTGAGCATCAAGATGGTTTGCAACTTTAAATCATGCTTCACATTCAATCTCAGTTGTGGATCATAAATGATGAACAGCTCAAATTTTATACCATCAGGAATGATGACCGTAAAAGAGAAAAATATGCTCAAGTAAAAGAATATCTTTCAACTTCCATCCACCCTTCCCACCAAACAAACATTTAAAGAAAGAAAACTAAAATTAAGAAGAAAAGGCTTAGGTTACTTCGTGATCGTCATGATGGCTTGCATCTTTAAGTCATGCTTCACATCCAATTTCAGTTGTGGATCATAAATGATGAACAGCTCAACTTTTATGCCATCAGGAATGACGCCCGTTAAAAAATTTTGCTTAATTAAAACATTATTTTTCAAGTTTCCTCCCCACCAAACAAAGATTTAAAGAAAGAAAACTAAAAGAAAAGGTACAAGTTAAACCAAGATGACGTAAGACCAGAAAAAAATTATGGACCTGGAATCCAAAGACGCAATGCAGAAAATCTAGAATATCAGAACTTCTTGTTGAAGGAATAGAAAATTCACTGGGCAGCTTAGGTAGACCACGGTAGTATTTCAGTGACGAAATAGCTGCTCGAACCTGACATTAAAGCACCTTCAATTGAACAAACACGAACAAAGAAACAAAATGCTGGATTAAGACGAAAAGAAAACTCTCAAAAAATACCTCTGGCAAACCAACAATTGCATTTGTGGTGGATGGAGAATCAAATGGAATAATATTATAGGCAACTACATCTTCCGTCATTGCTGCATCTGATTCCATCACCCGTTTCATCTGAAAAGGTAAGTAGTAAAATCACAGAGGATCATCATTTCAGTAATATGTGCAGCACTTGTACTGTGAGGAAGAATGACTACAACACCAGTGGAAACTGAAAGCAGAAGAAACTCTTCAGAGTCATTAACTGATACAACAGAGGCTCTTAAATAGACCTTTTACAGAAATTCCCTAGAAGGGATCAGGCACTCCGGATGAAGTAGAACAAAGAAAAAGAGGAAAATAGAATTAAGCAGAAGATATGTAAGCTTGCAAGAACCATAAAAGCAGGAAAATTTGTCCCAAAGAACTTATTCAAAAATATGCAAACAAAAGGAATGAGCTGGAATTTACGAGGCATTTACATGCAGATATTCTCCAAAATGTATGAAGAGATTCTATAGGCTTTCTCAAGCCAATGAAATGTCAACCACCTTCAAGAAAGAAGTAACTAAAAGTTGACAAAAACAATAGGAAAGGAAAGATGATCGAATTGGCATATTTATTCCCAATATTGGTAAAAGTAGCAAAAGAATCATATTTTTTCAAAAATAAACATTCATGCCAGAAGTGAAAGTAGCAGATTTCGTAATTGCATTTGATCTTCAGGGTTGGAACACAGTAAACCTTTTCTTAACAAATTGTGGATAATAAGAAGATATCTTATTCAGTAGCTATCCTTTTAGTACAGATACCATCAGACTAGAGAACTCAGGTCTCATGGCATGAAATTTACAGTTTCCCTCTGCATATCATTTAGGGTCGGCAAGCATCACTGTGCTTCGATGAGAAGGTACAAAACAAAAAAACAGAGGCAGTTGTTTAGATGGAAACCAAAAACAGAAAAACAGATGCAAATTTTGTTTAGATGGAAACCAAATCAACATCCAGGATATTATGACTTGCAAAAAATATAAATCTTCACGTTAACAGATAGTGGCAATTGAAGGGATCATTCTTTATGTAATATCTGTGATCCCTTATGAAACTGAAAAGACAGGTTACAGTATCTGGGTGCAGAGTATGAGCAAGTTTCATTGTCCTAAAAGCCAGCCAGACCTGACCAGAAGCAGCTAGAACCAGTATGGTTCTAATAGTGAAGAAATAAGAACTGGGCCCAGCCAGTTCCAGTCCAATCAATAGTTTCTAAACTTGGCAATATTTATGATATCTGAGCAAGAAATACTAAAAATGATGAAGATTTGGCACAAATCTCTTGGGAATCCAGGTTGTGAAGAGGTAACCTTCGAGCTTCTCCCTTGCAGCCAAGCATCTCATCTTCCTTTTAATGGCTTTACTTTGGCCTTTAGTAACATACAGTCCTTAAAATAAGGTAAACTTCAGCAGAAATATCAAGAACTGACCTCTTCAGTAATCAGACCTTTTGCCGCCTCAGGAGATATTTCTTTGGTAAGTTCCTCAAGTACTGTCCCCAGAACCTTCAGAGTTGCAAAAACCTTCTTCCTTCTGACAGTCTTACGCTCCAATCTATGCTTGGAACAGGAAAGAGTTCAATGACCACAACATAAATATGAAAAGACCACATTACCTTCAGAAGCTAATAAAAAGTAGAAATGTCAGAGCAAGAGCTCTTCAACATGGTAACATTTTTCTAAGGCTGGTCATGCAATAAAACCAAATTCATTATCATCACAGTATTTAAATGGTTTTATTTTTTAAGGTATTTAAATGATTTTATGCGTGAGAAAATGTGTCTATTGTATGAGATTTCATATTTCAATTCCATTTCTTATGTTTTACATTCCCAAACATTTTAAGCTCATTCCTTTTACAATATGAAAAGTCCAAATAACAATGTAAAGTGCATTTGCACACACAGAACAATGGAGTAAATATGCACAATCATACACACATAGGCCTGCAATACTAACAGGAACTAAAACATAGAACGGAATGCAAACAAAATAAGATAGACGTTAAAGTGTACTGTATGCAATAAGAATCTCTTTCTGGAAAAATGAATGACAGCAAGATTGAAGACGGATGAAATTAATTCATGTGCCTACATACAAATGCACCAAATGTGGGCACGATTGTAACTACACAGAGAAACAATTTATGCATTGCATGTATAAACCAGGTAAACGAACAGGCTACTGTTTGAATGTCATACAGGACTTTAAATGTTATGAAAAAGCATCCTTTGGTAGATCCAGAATTAGAAACAAAAATGACACATAATATATTATTTACAATAATACAATCAAACAAGGTTGGGAACATACTCTCCAAGGTTGCCACTAAACACGCCTGATTCCCTCATCTTCATCTCATCCTCACGCAATTGGTCAACATTATGTTTTTCCCTGTATTGCTTGTAAAATTCTTGTAAGCGAGCAATATCTTGACTGCGATCAATGATTCCACCATCTCTTTTTGCAAGTTTTTGCTGAAATTATACACAAACAAAGGTTAAAAAAAAACAAAAGAAAGGAACTTTCAACTACCCACCATGATGTGCATGGACTCAAAAGCATGGGACTACAAGTAGTTCGTGGAAGGTAACATCTGATGGCTAAGAACAACAAACTGTATACTCACCTACCACAAAAGGATAAAAATGTAAAATTCAGTGGTTACCTACCTCCAAAAATTTAAAGGGATTTGCCATATTCAAAGCAAAGACATACCTTGATCACTGACATCAGACCTGTCTTGAATTGTAACACACCCCTGCCCACACTGTTGGGGTCCAAATTCTGTGCCAACGAGTATGCGTGTTCACATACTGCAATAAACAACACACAAAAAAAAGTAATGAAACACCTCACAAATTTTTCAGCCAGAATTAACATGTAAGGAAAAGAGGAGGCAAATTGGTCAGATTGATTGTGGAAAGAATCATCACTCTTTATTGATAGATGAATTCACTTTTTACCATAGATACTTTTTTTAGAAATTGACCGAAGGCCATGTTTCATTAGCCAAAAGGCAAAGAAAAAGCAAAAAGCATACAAAATGAAAGAGAAAACCAGAAGAAACCAGAAGAAAGGAAAAGGAAGAGGGATGACTACCAAGATGGTAGAAGCCCCAACCCCAAACCCTAAAAAAAACCAAAACCACCCAATTACAAGGTAAATTTCCTCCACCCCTTCAGCTGATCTAACAGGGCAGAAAACTTGACTGACTCACCATAGACACTAAGATGCCACTTTTTACCATAGATACTAACCTATAAATCCACAGAACTAGAGGCTAAACATACCTAACAACATGGGTAATTTTTTGAGCAGAAATGTTGCTATGACAATTGCCAGGGCATACTACAGAGTTTATTCTCTTCACATTTTCACATATGTTTTTTCTTTTCTAAGAATGGGAAGAATACTCCTGTCTTTGCAAAGAGACACAATTACCCCTATGAAAATCTCTCAAGCAGGAGCGACCTAGAAAAAATGCAGGAGTAAACATGCAAGAGCAAACCCCAAGAAAACTTGGCAGTAAATCAAGCCTCTATATGGCAAAGTCCAGAGAGGTCTGGCAAGGAAATCAACAACACGTAGAATGCCCATGCAATAAGCCACAGTTGTCAAGGCACCAAGGCATCCAGAGGGAAAAAGGGGATCCCTCAGCGTCTAGACATTTGGCCACCTGCTTAGGCAGTGGTTAGGTGGGTAAGAGGAGGAGGAGGAGGGAGAGTGAGTGGGGGAGAGAGTGTTGTTCACATGTCACAGGTGGCCCTGTTCGGTTGTCTCCTGAAAGGAAGGGGGGGTCAGGGAGATCAGCGAACTCAGGGGCCCACTTATGAAGATCCAGATAGAGCACGTCAGTGTAAAAGATAACATGGAAAACTCTAAGGACTGTGAAAGTCAACCGGTGAAATTTGAATCATAGGTTCTGAGTGAGTTCTACAACCTATAGCAACTGCTGTCTTCTTCATATTTTTCTTCTCATTGTCAGCTAACCAATTGCTTTGATCACTCACTTTGGCAATGCATTAAAAGTTCAATAACTTCTCCAAACATATATTGATAAATATCAAAGTCATAGTTTTACTAAAAAGGAAAACACAATATGTAAGGTCTGCCTTCCAGAGTCTACAAGTTGGCATATATGTAAATCCCATTCCCCTGCTTGCATGCTACGTTAGCCAAGGTGACTGAGGCGGTCACCTAGGTGATGAGGGCAGGCAACGTCACCCCAACTCGCATTGCTCAAGCCCATTTCACCTTGGTGAGCCCAGGTCTTAGTCACCACCTTCTTTACCCCTGTCCAGCCCATAGATTGGCCCACAAAGAGGCCCATTTAAGGTAGTAATGTCCACCATCTATTATCATTTCGAACATTTATATATATATATATATATATATATATATATATGTGTGTGTGTGTGTGTGTGTATATTTGTTTACTTTCAATTTAGTTTGTTAAACTTTACAAATAGGAATCAATGGATTTAGTGAGTTATGCAATAATTTGGCACATAGGAATGAATGGTTTTATGAAATATATTTGTTTTATGCATCCATTTAGGTGATATTTATATATTGATATTTCTGAACTATATATATCATTTAATAATATATTGCCTCAATCGCCTAGGCATTTGAGGCTGAGGTGACCCCTTGGTCGCCTCGGCCACCTCTCGCCTCTGACTACATAGCTTGCATGACAGTGCGGCCACCAGAACTAACAACTTTTGCATGTTAAATATTATGCAATATAAACTGGTCTATGTTTATGTTGGAATTTCAATTATCCTCTGACCTTTATGCATACAAATTCACCTTTCAGACACAAGCTCATTTCTCCTTTACCAGTCCCTATGTAAGTGTATTGTTTTGCTGAATACTTGTCCTCTTATCCAGAGTAAGATCTAAAACATTTTCTTTTTCCAACATGAGTCCATCACTTCCTGTATATCACCCAAGAAAACATCATAATGAGATTGGTCTTTTCCAAATTGCACAGTAACCTGTCAATCATCTGTTCAAATGGTCTTTTTCAACCCACGCACCAAAAATGGGACGGGATCTTCCTAGCACCTTGGTAGTCACTGATACATACACCATAGCATACGAGTGGTGACAAACTGACAACACCCCCATTATTGTCTTGCACCCTTGAGAAAAGAAATCATTGGTAATCTTGTAGAGAGGGGGTTTAGGGTGTAGAGAGGGAAATATCACCATCCATGTGCTGGTATGGATATTAGTGAGCATCAAGGTGCATAGAAGATCCCACCACAACCCCCAAAAGCCCTCCCAATCTGTATACTGAGCTAGGGTCAGCCAGTAATCACTCACACCATTTTGTCCCTATCAGTTTACCTTTTTGCTTTTTTCCTGGAAATAAAAAGAATCCCAATCAGTTTACTTTTAGAGCAGCAAGGCTCAAGTCCTCTACAGCTATCATGTCCAAAAGTTCTACATCAACTTACCCCTCTGTCTTGTGTACTCCCTCCTCCCCACAGTTTCTTATTATGAGATCCTGTATTTCCTTCCTTCATGCATGAAGCATCCACAATAAAGGCCATAAGATTAGGAATTCGACTCTGATCTCTTGGTTGTGCTCCTGTAAGACTCTTATCTGTAGGGTGTATGGGATTTCAGGGGGGTCCCTTTCTTTGGTTCACTGGTTCCTACTGGCTTTGGTAGATTCCTCTCCTTTTCCCTTTCTCTTTTCTTTCTTTGATGTCTGGTTTTTCTGTCTTCATAAATTGTCTACAGATTACTTTCCAACAAAAACTAAAGAAATGTTCTACACCATTTTCAGTACAGTGCTTCAAGATCATCGGTGGAAATGTGTGAAGGAAGAAAACCAACTGTTATTCTCACTATATCATTTACAAAGTTAGGAGAACACATTGATCTACAAAGATGGAACCAAGACAAAGGAATGAACGCATGGCATTTATCCTCAGCACATCTGCCCTTAAAATATGCATTTCAGGTCATTTTACACAACTCTAGACTGCTACACACTAGCCTGTCATATTTGCCTCATTAGGTAGCATTTGTCACAGATAGAATGGGAAGTTCTAAGGACTGTGAGTGTCAACACGTGCAATTTGATTGTATCGTGGGAACCTCACCTCTGTGTTAGTTCTACGTCCTATTTTTATCTAATAACGTCAGCAGCATAACCCATCGACATCTATAGAGTAGCCTAAGTTTTGCATACAGGCCAGTCACTGAGAAACATCTTTCGACAAAAGAATAAGAAGAAAGAAAGAAAGAAGGAAAGAAAGAAGAAGAAGAAGAAGAAAGAAAGAAGAAGAAGAAGAGCAGAGGCCAGGATTAACTTTCCTCTTCGGTAAAGAAAGATGAGAAGTGCAGAATTAAGTTTCCAAAGCTACCAGAGTAAATTCATACACGATCATCAAGCCGGAAGATAAACTAAATAATCTACTTACAGATTCTAGAGATATTAGGGTCTTCCTCTTGGATTTCATCTGCGGCTCTGAGTATCTCATCGATGTGCAAGTTATTCCCCAGGGAAGCGGGGACATTTCCGGCAATGCCGCTCACAGGCCTCCTCGCATCATCTGCACCTGCCCGCTCCCACCGCAAGGCCGCCCTCGCTAACCGCTCCCAGTTCGCCTCCACTCGAGACATTTTCTACAAGATGGCCAACAACGGCAAGCAGTCGAAAACCACTAAGCACGAAGCTGACAAAAAAAGTTACTCCAATAGTAAGAGAACCCCGCAGCACAAAATGGACACCGCGAGAAACCATGGTTCTCCAAATTAACATGGCGAAGTAACACAAATTTCTTAGATAAATCTGAGCCTCAACTGAAACAAACGGATGCGAAGATGCCCTCACGCGACAGAACAGGAAGGAAAAACAAAAGAACCAAAACCCATCTTGGAGGAACCATGGGAGGGAAAGGTTTAAGGGAAATCAACGTCAAAACCAGATTCAACTAAAACAAACAAATGCGGGCAGTCTCCTAGGCCCGGAGCACACAAGAACTTAAAACCCTAGTTCCCAAAAAGACACAAAACAAAACAGAACAAAACCCTCTTGCACGAAGGAGGGAATAAAGATTTGAAAAAGAAAAAAAAAAGTGGCCGAGATCGACGAACAAGAAGCAAAAACATTATTAGAAGAAGGGAGCAGCTGAAGATCTCCGCAGATCCAGGGCAGGAGCCATCGAGGAGACAAAAGCTCGCAATCAGAGTTGACACGGGCGGAAAGCTCGGGGGACGGACCGGGGTCTTCACCGTTGGGCTGGGCGTTCCAGATCCGCAGATATGGCGAGGATTCCCTTGGACAAGTTAAAGAGAGGGAGAGGAGGGGATGCGACCACGAAGGGAGGAAGTAACGCTGCTTCGGGAAGAACCCCCCCACCTCAACGTTCGGAAATGTAGCCTTACGGAAATGGCTCCGGGAATGGGAGCGCTCCCTCCCCAGGAACAGCTGTTGGGATAGACCTAAAAGTCGAAAACCATTGGCAACTTAAAGAGAAGAAAAAAAAAAGGAAATTGTCTGTGTCGGAAGGAAAAAAGGGAAAAGGGGGGATTTAAAAGGGGCGGTGGAATTCGATTTCGGGCCAACGCGGTGCGCAGACCACGTCAGCACCGTGGCACCTGAGTAGGTCATGTAGTAAGGGATTGATTGATAAGAGAAATGCTTTGTACACGTTGGGACGGTCAAATACGTCAACGTGGAAGGACCGAGTTCGTTCTCATTCGCCCACGTTGCGCCCACGTTGTGAAGCTGTCATCTCACCTTTAGCCTCCATGTCAACAGCCATTAAAAGCGTGTCACTTCTCATTGTGTTATCCCGAGGTTCTCATGATGACACCGCCGGCCTCACGAAACCGCGATTTCACTTCTGAAATTTTTAATCTCATCTTTGCCCTTCCCGCCCCCTTGTCCACACTAATCTGACAGGAAGAGCCCACGATTCCCTCACCGCACAAAATTTGCAGGTGACCATCTTGCTCGTGCTGTCTTGCCCCGGCGGTGCTCTCTGTAATTCCAGCATCTTCTTCTTCTTCATCGTGTTGTCTTGTTCATCCATGACGCCTAAGAGAGTCTGCTAGAGCGATTCCGTCGCCGCATTACTGAGTATACAGAAGAGACCGTGGAGGAGCAACCGACGACGCTCCACCTGGAAGCAAACCTGCAAAATCCTTCATCTCCAGCACCAGAAGTACCAAAAGACAAAGGACCTAGGGGGCATCCCAAGTGAGAGATATGTTTCGTAGTCTTGTAATGTGTTTTCTAGTGACAAATAGATCTTTTAGGGTGACAAATATGACCTTTTCTGATGACAAATACCTTTCTTTAGTGACAAACAGAAATTTTTCTAGTGACAAATAGGAGTAATGTCTTACCAGTGATAAATAGAACCTTATTGATGGGAAATAGTCATTTGTAGTGATAAATATAAACTCTCCCAGTGACAAATAGGAATAATGCCTTACCAGTAATAAATAAGACCTTATTGATGAGAAATAGTCATTTGTAGTGATAAATATAAACTCTGTCAGTGACAAATAGCTCTTTCAGCTGATCCAGTGATAAATAGGACCTTATTGATGAGAAATAGTCATTTGTAGTCATAAATAAACTCTCCCAGTGACAAATATAAATCAGCTGATCCAGTGATAAATAGGACCTTATTGAGTCATAAATATAAACTCTCACAGTGACAAATATCTGCTAATCCAGTGATAAATAGCTTCTTATCAGTGATAAATAGGGAATTCCCAGTGACAAATACCCATTTGTAGTGATAAATAGAAACTCTGCCAGTCACAATTAGAAATCTGATGATCCATTGACAAATACCTCCTTGTCAGTGATAAACAAGGACCTTTCCAGTGACAAATAGCCTTTTGTAGTGATAATTACCACTATTCTATTCAAGTGACAATTACAATTCTTCTATGCAAGTAACAAATAGATGAACACCAGTTATGCATAGGGCCTTGTAGATGACAATTAGCCATTTGTAGTGAGAAATCACAACCTCTGCTAGTGACAAATACAAGTAAAGAATCCAGTGACAAATACCTCTTTGTTAGTGATAAATAGGTCATTCCCAGTGACAAATACCCATTTGTAGTGACAAATAGAAACTCTGCCAGTCACAATTAGAAATCTGATGATCCAGTGACAAATACCTCCTTGTTAGTGATAAACAAGGCCCTTTTCAGTGACAAATAGCCTTTTGTAGTGATAATTACCATTCTTCTATTCGAATGACAATTACAATTCTTCTATGCAAGTGACAAATAGATGAACACCAGTTATACATAGTTTTGTTCTCTCATTCTTTTGTTGTGTCATTCTACTGTTGACAAATAGTTTGCAGTGAGAAATAATTATTGTTGTCTCCTTATTCTGTTTTGATATTTCTATTTCATTGTAGCTAATCCTCCAATCATGAAAGCCCGCTCTTCAATGGACATTTATATAAAGGATAGAGATAAAATGGCATTCTGGGAATGCCATAAAATGATAATGAGGAGCACCCCATTTTCTTCTTATGTGGACAATACTTCTGGTTGCTCCTTTAGCATGAGGATGTTAGAGGACATAATCAGCACCCATGTTGGTGGGAACATCTTCTTGCTAGGGAAGAAGGAGGTCTTGTTTACCGTTGAAGATGTGGGCATTATCTTGGGATTGCCCAGCTGTGGACATCCCGTCCGCCATTATGGAAGCACGAAGAAAATGTCCAAGCTCCATGAGCAGTTTGGGATGGCCACAAAATTTGATCGGAAGAAGGTGCATTCGCTCATCCAGAAAATAGTAAAATCAGATGATGAAGCAGATGTACAGGACACAGTAAGGCTGTGGATTGTGCTCCTTCTATGCACCTTTCTTGCTCCGCGATCAGCGCATTCTTGTCCACAGCAGATGCTCTCCTGCTTGGATGACATACCAAGAATAAGAGAGTATAATTGGGCAGCCGCAGTGCAGGAAGTAACACTGCATAATTTTGATAATTTAGTTACATTTGTAAATAATCAAAGGAGTGGGGCAACTTGCCCCGCAAAGAGACGAAGTGGGAATCAATCCCAAGCTCATTATTTCATCTATGGTTGTGCTGCCTCCCTTGCTGTAAGTACCGTTAACAATCTCTATGTATACATATCATCTATACTAGTTTGGGTTTTGGGTTTAAGTAGTTATGTTTCATATTACAGGTTTGGTTTCTTGAGCACACGAGGGTGAGGCAGCCATTGAATCGGACGGCATATCCCCGCCTCTTCAGGTGGGGAACAATCGCCGGGAAAACATCAATATTTCCTACAGCATCCCTCACCGGCCAACAGGTTTTTGGACTCCCTTTCACAAGTGAAATTATTATTGAGTAATGAACTGTGTATTTGATGTTTATTGCTATCTGATTTGCTTTTGCAGGTTATTAAAAATTTGACGGTTGAGAGGGATGAAATGGACAATGCTTCCCTCCCAGAGGACACCTCCACGGTTCGTCCAGCTTCTTCCCTCACTCTTCTACATGAAATTGCAGCATCAATAAAGTCTCAAGAATTGATATTTGATCAGTTTAACACTCACCTCAATGATCAAAAGAGACAAATTGAGGAAATCATGCATTACATTCATAGAAGGGATGATCCGGTAAGTCATGAAGAGGGGCAGCTGGGCCAACCTCTACATTTTCTGAACATGTCCATGCCCAGCCTCCAATGATGCATGACGATCCGGTGACCCAACAAGAATGGGCAGCTTGGCCCCCTACATATTCTCAACACATTCCCGATCTTCCCGATGTCCAGCCTCCAATGACGAATGACGAGCATGCTCCAGCAATTGGTCATTTTGAGGAGAATATAACAACTGCTGTTGATCCCGAACATCCTACCTCAATGGTTCGGGCCATCAAGGAGCGTGAGGACCGGCGTCCTGGCGTATATGATCAATCCCCTTATGTACGGGAGGAGAAACCCACAACAATTCCTGCTAAAGAAAAGCAGCAGTGGTAAGTCTGTAATCTATTATGTTACTGCATAACCTGAAAATGGCATTGATCTGAAATGTCAACACAATACGTAGGCAACAGAGGAGCCAGCCACTAAAACTGGTGTGCAGGGGGCAGTTGAAGGGGAAGCACAATGCCATTGTCGAAAGCTTCCTTCAAACGTGTGGAAGTGTCGGCAGTGAACCTGAGTAAGTTGATTGAATTTGTATGATTTCATATTTATTTCTGATTTAACTTATTTGCATGTTTTCAACCTCTATAGTTATGAAATTTTTAGTTTCGCAAATGGTCTGGTCATCCGGAAGTCACACATTCTAAACCTCCTTACCGGAGGCATGACAGAGGACACGGTATGTGTTTCACTTATGTTGTTATAGAGAAAGTCCTTTAAAGACAGGTTCATTGTACTGAGTATGGACATATTGCAGGTTATTGATGGATTGATTTCCCTACTTAAAATGAACACTGGAAATACATTCCACAAGTGGGTTTGTTTTCCAACTATTGTGGTAAATCATATCCACGGAATGTCATGCTCAACGGAAGAGAAGGCAGCAAAGTTGTTGGAATGCGCCTACGAGAACAAGGATTTGGAAACCTCCAACAAAACAAGTGGCTATTCTTCGTGTTACACTCACGAAATCACTGGCATTTATTTGCAGTGGACACGGAGAATCAACTATTGGTATCATACAATTCTTTGAAAAGTGGGGCTTTCCACAAGGCATCTGCAAGAAAATGGGTAAGTTTGTAAATCAATTGCTTTCAATGTAAATACTGTCCAATTATTTGTTTAATTTTTTTGCAGGCCACAACTGTAAGGCGCATGTTGAAAGAGTACAGGGCATTTCCTGATGATGCTAAATGGGAACTTCAGTTTGACAGTACATGTCCTCAACAAGCATCTGGAAGCCTGAATTGCGCGATTATGTGGTGAAATACATAGAAGCCTTGATTAGGATGAAATTTCCTGGATGGACCTTTCATGAGGATGATTGTAATCTATTCAGGGCCAAATTTGCAGCAATGTTGTTACAAGTAAAGAATCGGTCTTAGAAAGTGTACATTTTTCCTATTATGTGATGGAAAGCATTTGTTAAGGAGAAATGCTTGTAAACTACATGTAATGTACAGTTTAATGTTTCAATGTTTGACTGGTGTACTTATCAAACGAAAGTACGTGTACAGTGTAAACTCTTGTAAAGTCTTGTTCATTTTAATAGCTAATGATCAGTAGTCTTCATGTATTTGTCACTGAGCTTCATCTATTTGTCACTGGAGTTGTGTCTTTGTCACAGAGGAATGTATGTATTTCTCAATGGAATCTTTTAGTTGTCACTGAGCTTCATCTATTTGTCACTGGAGTTGTGTCTTTGTCACAGAGGAATGTATGTATTTGTCAATGGAATCTTTTAGTTGTCACTGAAAGGGACCTATTTGTCACTGGAGTTGTATCTTTGTCACAGAGGAATGTATGTATTTGTCAATGGAATCTTTTAGTTGTCACTGAAAGGGACCTATTTGTCACTGGAATGTTTGAGTTGTCACTGAAAGGGACCTATTTGTCACGGGTCTGTATGTATGTCACTGGGAATCTTGTATTTGCCACTGGGAAGGGCCTATTTGTCACTGGAATCTCCTATTTGTCACTGGGAAGGGCATATTTGTCATTGGTTTTGTTCTATTTGTCACTAGTTTTCTTCCATTTGACACATAGAGTTCATACCTATTTGTCACTGAGAATCTCCTATTTGTCACTGGGAGGGGCCTATTTGTCACTGGTTTTGTTCTATTTGTCACTAGTTTTCTTCCATTTGTCACTTAGAGTTCATACCTATTTGTCACTGGGAATCTCCTATTTGTCACTGGGAGGAGCCTATTTGTCACTGGTTTTGTTCTATTTGTCACTAGTTTTCTTCCATTTGTCACTTAGAGTTCATACCTATTTGTCACTGAGAATCTCCTATTTGTCACTAGGAGGGGCCTATTTGTCACTGGTTTTGTTCTATTTGTCACTAGTTTTCTTCCATTTGTCACTTAGAGTTCATACCTATTTGTCACTGGGAATCTCCTATTGTCACTGGGAGGGGCCTATTTGTCACTGGTTTTGTTCTATTTATCACTAGTTTTCTTCCATTTGTCACTTAGAGTTCATACCTATTTGTCACTGGGAATCTCCTATTTGTCACTGGGAGGGGCCTATTTGTCACTGGTTTTGTTCTATTTGTCACTAGTTTTCTTCCATTTGTCACTTAGAGTTCATACCTATTTGTCACTGGGAATCTCCTATTTGTCACTGGGAGGGGCCTATTTGTCACTGGTTTTGTTCTATTTGTCACTAGTTTTCTTCCATTTGTCACTTAGAGTCATACCTATTTGTCACTGGGAATCTCCTATTGTCACTGAGAGGGGCCTATTTGTCACTGGTTTTGTTCTATTATCACTAGTTTTCTTCCATTTGTCACTTAGAGTTCATACCTATTTGTCACTGGGAATCTCCTATTTGTCACTGGGAGGGGCCTATTTGTCACTGGAATGGTCGTATTTGTCACTGGTTTTGTTCTATTTGTCACTAGTTTACATACATTTGTCACTTAGAGTTCATACCTATTTGTCACTGGAATCTCCTATTTGTCACTGGGAATCTTGTATTTGTCACTGGAATGGTCTTTGTACTGGTGTTCTATTTGTCACTAGTTTACATACATTGTCACGGAGCTATCTATTTGTCACTGGGAATCTTCTATTTGTCACTGGGGTCGTATTTGTCACTGGTTTTGTTCTATTTGTCACTAGTTTTGTTCTATTTGTCACTAGTTTTCTTCCATTTGTCACTTAGAGTTCATACCTATTTGTCACTGGGAATCTCCTATTTGTCACTGGGAGGGGCCTATTTGTCACTGGAATGGTCGTATTTGTCACTGGTTTTGTTCTATTTGTCACTAGTTTACATACATTTGTCACTTAGAGTTCATACCTATTTGTCACTGGAATCTCCTATTTGTCACTGGGAATCTTGTATTTGTCACTGGAATGGTCGTATTTGTCACTGGTTTTGTTCTATTTGTCACTAGTTTACATACATTTGTCACGGAGTTATCCATTTGTCATTGTCATTAACCGCTATAGTGTAAAAGAATGTTGGATCCCTAACTTGCATTGCCTGAAAATGGTTTATCATTGTCTTTGCATCACCCTCCTTCAATTGTGTTTGCCTTTCTTTATCAAGAAAGTTTCTACAGTCCTTCTCTGTCCACTCCAACTGTCGGATGCCCCCCTTTCTTTTTGCCATGGCCGAAACAATATTGGATGTGGAAATACCAACACTACGCATGTTCAGAATCTCAGCTTTCTCTGGGGTGCAAATTTTACGATGTGATCTCAAATACATAGCAGCTGTAGGATGAAGAATGTGATTATGCTCCAAAATTACATCATACATTATGTAGGTGTTTGTGTCTTTCTCATGTCTAACCCTCACCGATGCTTACATCCAATCTTAGAAGAATCTCTGTGGCTTATCGTTTCTTTGCCCCTTCTAGATTGACCACAACGATGACAACTGAACCTCTTGTAAATAAACACATCATTCTTTCTTCTACCATCAGTGATTGTCATGCCAAATCCTACTCGTTAGCATAGGCATTGTAGAATTTTTGTGCATCTGAAATAGTTTGAAAAATCATGCCCTCCAAAGGTTCCAAAGTTTCTGATTCTCCCTTATCATTATTGAAATCATCACCTACTTCGGGTGCTGCCAAATGCATTGAAAGAATAATAAAAAAAGTTTAGAATTATTCCCGTGTCAAATAGGTTAACATCAGTGACAAATATCAAGTTTTTGAGTGACAAATGCACTCCTTTCAGTGCCACATACACAGAAAGCAACCAGTGCCAAATACATTACTTTGAGTCACAAATACAAAGATTCTAGACACAAACAGAAAGAATTCCAGTGACAAATAAACAGATTGTAGTGACAAATAGGACCAGACCAGTGATAGATAGGGCCATATTTATCACAAAGACACATGAACAACAAGTGACAAATAGAAGAAAACCAGTGACAAATAGGCCCCTTCCAGTGACAAATAGGAGATTCCAGTGACAAATACAAGATTCCCAGTGACAAATACAAGATTCCCAGTGACAAATATGTATGAACTCTTAAGTGACAAATGGAAGAATACTAGTGACAAATAGCAGAAAACCAGTGACAAATAGGCCCCTTCCAGTGACAAATACAAGATTCCTAGTGACAAAGACACATGAACTCCAAGTGACAAATGAAAGAAAACTAGTGACAAATAGTAGAAAACCAGTAACAAATCAGAGATTCCAATGACAAATAAGAGATTTCAGTGACAAATAGAAGAGTCCCAGTGACAAACACACATGAACTCCAAGTGACAAATGAAAGAAAACTAGTAACAAATAGCAGAAAACCAGTGACAAATAAACCCCTTCCAGTGACAAATACAAGATTCCAGTGACAAATACAAAATTCCCAGTGACAAAGACACATGAACTCCAAGTGACAAATGAAAGAAAACTAGTGACAAATAGTATAAAACCAGTGACATATAGGCCCCTTCCAGTGACAAATACAAAATTCTCAGTCACAAACACATGAAATCCAAGTGACAAATGGAAGAAAAGTAGTGACAAATAGGAGATTCCAGTGACAAATACATTCCTTTCAGTGACAAATATAAATATTTCAATAAACAATCGAATAATTTTAGAAAAATTAAAAAATTCCAATGACATCTGACTAAGAATACATAGCATTCAAAAATATTAGAAAAATTACAAATGACAATAACAAACAGATAAATATCCACTTACAATTGCAGACATGTGCAACATCCTTATTCTCTAAATCTGGGCATCCCAGCACTAGTTCGTTAACTTCCTCATTTCTCACATCTCCAACATCATTGTTCTCTAAATCAGGGCTTGCAGGCACTGATCTTATTTTGTTACATCGTCAATAATGTCATGTATAACAGATCTCACTGGTTCTTCACAAGGTCCTCCAAGAGTTTGTTGTGCTTCTACATTTTCTTCCGGAGGTACTTCTGGGCTCTGATAGAGTACCTCTGCTCTCTTGTCATCGTTACTTGCATGTAGTGGACCATGTGACGTCGGACAGTAATGCATGAACGACGTTGTGTATGGCGTCATGAAGGGGTATAACAATGGCCTATTTATCATCTGATAAGGTGGCATAAATGGTATACCTACCGGCCTACTTATCTGATAAGGTGGCATAAATGGCATCACTCCCGCCGGCACAGTACTTTGCATCTTCAAATTCTCCTCAGAGCTGGACTGACCTGTACTCTGCATGGCCTTACTCTTCTTACTAGTCATGGATGAAGAAGACAGAAGGAGGAAGATCACTGGATTTGCAGAGAGGATGGTCAATTTTCGTGGGAGAGGAAGGTTGCAAATTTTTGTTGCAATGAAGGAGACTCTTTTTCATTATTTTTCACACAAAATGCGGACAAAAGGCGGGAAGGGCAAAGATGGGATTAAAAATTTCAGAAGCGAAATCGCGGTTTCGTGAGGCCGGCGGTGTCATCATGAGAACCTCGGGATAACACAACGAGAAGTGACACGCTTTTAATGGCTGTTGACATGGAGGCTAAAGGTGAGATGGCAGCTTCACAACGTGGGCGCAACGTGGGCGAATGGGAACGAACTCGGTCCTTCCACGTTGGCGTATTTGACCGTCCCAACGTGTACAAAGCATTTCTCGATTGATAATTCTCTCTTTCCCTGTTTTATGGTTGCCTGACTTTTTTATAAAACTGTATAATTACATACTTTTCTCTTTTTAATAAATTGTGTAGGTCAAAGACTTAAAAATAAATTCCCAAATATAGGGATTGATTGATAATTCTCCCTTTTTATTATTCGATGGATTCCCTCTTTTTGTCACATAACATGCTTTATTTGTTTTGTAATGTTTTCTCGAATTTTCAAATGAGTTAAATACATACATCCCCTCTAAACTATCATATTCTTGTATATTTTGACAATATCAAATATATCCCATATTTAATAAGAATATATTAGTCATATTGTTTTGGATTGATTAATCAACAATATATAAAGAATATATGTTAAAATATGATTAGAACTATGTTGACACCAAAAAATAAAATAATAATAATAACACAAAGAAAACCCTCCAAAAAATCTACCCAAGGGAGGACTCTCAGGTGGGTTTCCCACCAAGGCGGCCAAACTCCAAGGGTACCTCACCCTCGGTGGGGTTTTTCCATGGGAAAGATGTGACAGTTCTCGTCGTTCAAACTCGTTAACCTAATAACGAGTCCAACCCGACTCTGTTTCCCGCGAACCGATCGAAACCTCACAAGGGATATCAACACACAAATGTCCGTAGAAATATAAAAGAACACGTTGAATATACATGAGATTCCATATCTTACACACATTCACATAAAATGTACATATCCAGTTCTGAACTAAAGTAAAAATACAAGGTACAATTGTCTGGGACAACCCCCAAGGCACAACAAAAAGGAAATTATTCTACTGAAGGCGTAGGCCTGACTCCGCTACGGAGCGGTCCCGAACTAGAAGAGGGACGAGAACTCTCCTGCTCTCCTTCACCTAGAAGAAGAAGAGGTGAGCCTCACAAGTCACTGACTCAGTAGGGAAACTCCCCCAAAAGCCGAAAGAACGGTAGTCGTACAAGAGTATGAATAAGACTTACATTCAAATAACAAGTAATGCTACATACGCATGGTATTACAGCTGTAAATAAATAAATCATTCCAGAATATATGCATGGTACAACCTTTAGTAAATAAACAGCAATTCACGTTCATGTATACAAGCTAAAGAAGGGCACGCCACACAAAGTCACGAGAACTGGTTCGCGACACCAGCCACTGACTCGGACAAACCACACAAGACTACCTCTCAGTCTCGCAGCCACGGACGAAAGGTTCAGCTGTCGCTCCACCTCAACAGGGTCAAGAAACTGTGGAGACCAACTAACACCACTCCCGCAGACCACATGGCTGCAGGCCCATGTCTGGCACCTTTAGGGACTCCGGCCCGAACTCCTTAAAGTGAGGCACTAAAAAATCAGACTAGCTAGGGACCAGTACGTCTACTGGTGTTGGTTCCCTAACCACGAGCACGCTACAAGCGACCACACATCCACAAACATGAGTCGTTGTCCACTGTCGTCTTTTCCTCCGCCGGACGTACAACTCAAACTCATGAGTGAGGGTGTTCAGGATGACAACACAAATCTTGATGGTACACACCGTACAGGGACAAACCCCGAGCACCACGTGCTTGGCTCACAATGAACTTGGAGTATCTGACTCGAGAGGTAACCACGGAAGGCGTTAAACAACCCAACTTGCTATGCACACATATCCATACGAACTCGACATTTCCAATCACGATATGTACCGATACACCGCTTACATGTTTTAAAAAAATTAAACAACACCGCACAAGCAATCTGCAACTGGGAAGAGACAGACTGGCCACAGAACCCAACAGCTCGGGTGGCCACATCTGAAAATGCAATGAACACAGTAACCACAGACCCATAATCGCGACAGACCAACTCGCCGCCTTTAAAAGTTGAATCGCGATTGGACGAGTCGTTGCGTTCAAAACGCGACATCTGGGTCCGTCGCCTTTCAAATTGAAGAATCACACCATGTTCCTTCCCCTCCGGAAATCACACTAAAACCCCAATACATGATGTAAAAGCTGTAAATAACCATCCACACAATAACCTAAGCATGCTTACTACTGAGTATATGTAATTCTACATTCAAAATACTTCAAACCTAATCCACACAATCAAAACAAGGAGAAAGCCCCCCTACCAATATGAAGAACACAAAACGACACTGTCTTGGCGTTTTCCGCGCTCCGAAGCACCTTCTCCTGTAATCAGGAGGTTGTGCGCCCCTCTAAGACACAAAAGAGCATGCGATATATATAGAATGAGGAATGTGATCGCCACCAAGATGATTGCCTAAAGAAATACTCCTTAAGCATGGGCTAATCAACTTGGAAAAAGGAAAGAGAAGGCCACTTACCTGTTAACACATCACCGAGGTGCGACGCGATAACAACCTTGTCGCGACCGGGTCCCTCGACGCCTTCTCAACAGTGCAGGAGTTGAATGGCGGACCTCCTTCCTCCTCTTCATCCAGCCAAAGAGGAAGAGCTTCCTCGCTTGTTCTTTGTTCCAAGTACCTGCCAAGTCATGAAAAATGAAAGGGGAACCCAATTAGACATTCAAATAAGTGTAGCATCCATCACATATGAGAAAGTGTGTAGAGAGCATGGTGAGTGTGTACCGGGTGGTTTTGGAAACCCCTTTTGGTATGGAAAAAACTAGGAGGGAATATGCATGGAGAGAAATCATGGAAGAGGAGAGGGAGGAACCCTAACTAGCATGTATACATGTGCAAAATGTGGAAAATAAATAAAAAATCAAAACTGAACAAATATTGCTCCGTTTGATGTGATTCTAGTTGGAGTTCCTATAGGAGGACGTCGTGAACAACTTTCATGAAGACATCTTGAAGAGATCTGGCCTGGTTTGGGTTGTGGAAGGCATGATAATCTCATATATGCAGATCTCGATATGAAATAGAAAGTGAAGAATAATCTGCTGTAACTTTGCGCACAAGCCACCAACCGATGTGATTCCACTTCAAGGTTGTAGAGGGCTCTGTGGAGAGTAACATTGATGAAGAAACCTCGAAGATATTTGGCCTGGTTCGATCTCCACAAGCCGTGCAAGTACTGCTGGTCCTAGAGGCGATATGAGAGAGAAAGAGGAGAGAGAGAGAGGAAAACATGAAGTACAACTTCCTCTCTGCGTTGGGGACGATGGGACCTCATGAACAGAGCCTCCAGGGACCTCTCCTCATAATGGTAGCCTTCCTCTCTCCCCTAGAGAGTCCTAAGATGTGTTCAAGTGAGAGATAGAGTCCAATCCTGAGTTTAGAGAAAGAGTCCAAGTTGTGGGAGAGTTTGAGAGTCTATCTAGAGTTTGGATGGACTTGGGGGCTCCCTAGGGATGAGGATAGGAGGTTTGGGTCGTAATCCAACTAAAAGGAACTTTAGATAGGCTCTAGGATGGAAAGAGAGGCCGAAAATCATGTAAAAACATATTTACGTGCATGGCGCTGTCGCGACGGGTCGTGGGGTCGCGTTCTTGTCGCGACCATGAACCAAGTCGCGACTATAAGACAGTCCACGTAGGTCCCACAAAATGGGTGATAACTCTCTCCACAGACATCGGATTGATGAGCCGTTTGTTGCGTTGGATTCTAGACTCAGAGGGATACATAATGATAGTATGATATGCCAGATTTGGATTATAAATGAGGAAGTTATGAGCTCTCAAAGTGAAAGCATGTTTAGAGGATAGGGCAGACTGCATAGTTTTGATATTTCAAGTGGATCTTGGCCTTGGGCTTAAGAATGGACTTGAAATTGAGGGTGAATGGGCTCATGATGGGCCAGAGAAGGACTCCAAAGTGATGATCAATTTGGGACATCAATGATATGAACAAGAAATATACCCAACTTATAGGCCAAAAACGGGTGTCTACAGATTGCCCCTCCTTGATGCCCACTTTGCAAGGGAGTGAAGCGGAAAGAGAGCGAAGTGTAATGAAATGGAATGGAGCGAGGATGAAGAAGAGTGGACTGAAAAGTGGGCATCAAGGTAAAAGAGACACCCGTCACAACCAATAAGTGATAAAAATTCTCAGGAAGACTCTGAACAAACCACAAGGAAGGGCGAGCACGGACGGCTCCTGTCTAGAACGACAAAAAAAGGAAAGCAAAAGAAGGATGATCAACCTCTTGATTAAGAGGTACCCTAGCCGATTGGCCTGCAGGTTTCATCTTGGGAGGACATGTGCGTGCCAGGCGGGTCACGATGACGCAAGGCTTGGGAGCGGTTCACAACCAAGACGGATCAGGGGGAATATTTAAGCTGATTTGGATGAATGGAGGGAGTAAATTCCAGACAGGAGTCGTACTAGCCAACTGGACCAAGTGACTAGTTCAAAGAAGACCTTCAAATTGTGAGTGGAATACGATTTCTTGTTCAAGAACCTTAAGCATGATTGACCATCACCAGGGAAGCAACATTTGATAAATCATGAGGCATGAAGCTCAAAATCCTACATGATGCATGCTGGGCTAAAATAAAAGAAATTATCAAATCAATATGCAAAGAAAGGAAAAAATATAAAATACTCAAGAATAATTGTGCTAAGATGAATAAGAATGGGTCAAGAAACTACCTGCAACCACAATGTAGGCCTGAATCCATCGTTACCAAACTTATTTAACTCAATGGCCTATCCAGCGATTAGCAATGTGCACCTAGATCATCATTGTTTTTGTTGAAGGGGAACTCAGATCCCAAAACACATTGAAAACCAGCCAGTCCTTGAGATAATATAGTAGCATAAGTACCATATAGTAATGCAAGGGAGAAGGGATAGCGATACTTACCTGTGGAGCGCAGAACTCGCCATTTTTTGGGTTTTGCTTTTTTCTGATTTTTTTGTTTTTTTTGTGTAAATGAAGCAATAAACAAAAGCACTAAACAAGCTAACAACAACAAGCATAAGCAACTCAGTCATCCACATGATTGAAACAAAGCACTGAAGAACCACCAGGTTCACACATAGAGAGTCCTCTCATGGAGCCATTGAGGGAGAATATGTATGGGACTTGAGAAGGACTTGGTGGAATAATGAATTTGAAATTCAAATCATGGGTGGAATTGAGTAGGAGAGACAGATCATAAAGATGATGTGAGCAAAACTCAGACAAAAGTAATGAAGAAATGGTGGAGATCTGAGCGATCAATGCTTGGGAGCCAATGTACTGCACACTTAGCATGTATGATTAGATCTGCTCATTTTTGTATTTTTAGTTGAAAACATTTGATTTTTTTTTTTAGTTTTGAAATTATTTGATTTTTTATATTTTTGGCAATATCTGATTTTTTTAGATTTTTAGAAATATTTAAATTTTATTTTTTGCAATATTTGATTTTTTATTTTTAGATTTTTGGCAATATTTGATTTTTTTGGATTTTTGGCAATATTGATATATTTTTTTTGGATTTTGAATAACGCCTAAAGCCGGTGTTAGCCCTTGCTAAAAAGTCACGTGAGACGGAAGGTACTCACCCTGACTACTACAACACTAAAGCAAGATCAAACTACTGGCAAAGGGTCTCCATTCATTCCCCTTTCATTAAAGACCACCAAATCGGATGTGCATTAAGATGGTGGCGTCCTGTAGATGGTTGCCCCTAGCTTGCAGTGCCACTACAAAGGCCATACTCGGGAGACGACCCAGCCTTATAGAGAGAAAGAGAAGAAAGTTTGGGGATAAGTCTAGAGCAAGCTTTAAAGGACAAGTTAGGCTTAGCTTCCTTCCACGGCATACCTCTTAGAGGTTCAATCTGTTGAGGATGGACTTTTGGTCACTTTATTGTGCCTGTTTCTTGTTTGGGGCATGCGTACAACCGGGCTCAAGGGTGTCTCGTGGGGAACTATACTGCCACTCTTTGTCATGCCCCTATTCCTTGATTTTCTTTAATTTGTTCTTCTTCTCACTTTTATTTGGCTTTTCGTTTGCAGGCCTGATTGACCGTCCCTATTTGAGATTTCCTCTCATCAAGGTGTGCTTAGGTCGGTCGCCTCGCCTAAATAGTCTTTTTGCCTTTACACTTCGACCGAGTAAAGAAGAGAACGGCTTTTGCACCACCTAGGTATGGCCTAAATAGCAGCGATGTTTGCTAGAGGAGCCGACTAAGGTTGCCATATGAGTGTGTGATGATCATTGCTTAAGGTGACCTTTAATGACATGGAATGAACGTCGGTTCCCTAGCGCGGAGCAATCTCTAGCCTGAGTGCTGCAGAAGCAAAAAAATAAACCTAAGACCGACTCGATGACTCTCTTTAACGTTCTTTGTTGAAACAAATATTACCTGGTTATTTGGTGCTCATAGTGACTCCCTTTATTGAAAGAATGACCTACACTAGTCTTCAAACTTTGATCTTGGTGGATTTTAATTAGCTTATTTGCAAGAAAAAGGTAGGGATGGCAAGAATTTGAGTCAACTCGATTACAAATAAGAGGGAGACAAGAATCTACAAGAATATGAGGGATAAAAACTCTCCAACAAAAGGATTTACAAAGGAGGAGAAGAATGTTATGATGAACAGTCCATCCCCATGTACTTTTAAATTAATTACTTGCCTATTTTGGTGATAAACAAAACACTGTCAAAATTTCTCTAACTTTTTATCTAGCCATAAGCACAGGAATTACCCAAAGAAAGTCAAGCTTTTGTGGTAAGTCTTACATACATCTTTTTTCAGAAGAGCCATAATAATTCCTTCATTAATTATAACGACTTGCTCATTATAACGACTCTGTAAGTTATCGTAACGACTTCTCAGAAGTTATAACGACTTGCTCATTATAACGACTCTGTAAGTATCGTAACGACTTCTTCAGAAGTTATAACGACTTGCTCATTATAACGACTCTGTAAGTATCGTAACGACTTCTTCAGGATATACGATACGGTATAAGACGGTAACGACTAAGTTCATTAAACGACTTGCTCATTATAACGACTCTGTAAGTTATCGTAACGACTTCTTCAGAAGTTATAACGACTTGCTCATTATAACGACTCTGTAAGTTATCGTAACGACTTCTTCAGAAGTTATAACGACTTGCTCATTATAACGACTCTGTAAGTTATCGTAACGACTTCTTCAGAAGTTATAACGACTTGCTCATTATAACGACTCTGTAAGTTATCGTAACGACTTCTTCAGAAGTTATAACGACTTGCTCGTCATAACGACTCTGTAAGTTATCGTAACGACTTCTTCAGAAGTTATAACGACTTGCTCGTCATAACGACTCTGTAAGTTGTCGTAACGATTTCTTTAGAAAGTTACAACGACTTGCCATGTTTCATAACGATTTCTTTTAAGAGCTACAACGACTTGCCATGTTTCATAACGATTTCTTTTATCATCTGTTATAGAACGACTTGGTTGTGGTAACGATTTCATAAGTTATCATAACGACTTCTTATCAGTCTACAGCAACTTGATCATAACGATTCTATCAGATTTTCACAACGACTGCATAAGTCATGTTTCCATTAATTAAATGTTTTTCCTTGATTTAATCTACGTTGAATAGTCAAAGTCGCATCTCGTCTGATTGACTGCCATGCATTTAATAAAGACTGAACGTATCTCTGCATGGACACAGAACATATCTTCCATTCTCGTGTATTCTCTGCATGCATCTTTTAGAACGATAAAGTATTACTACTATATTTGTGTCTATCTGCTTTGACGTTGATTGACATCTGGAGATAGTATAGCTGTCTACCATTAAAGCTCAACCTTGCAGAACCTTAAGGATGTACTATCCTACAACAACGGACACAGAAGGAACTACAAGCAAACTCAGAAGATCTTATCTCTTTGCGTGCTCCAAAGAACAAAAGACTGTTGACAGGAAGCTTCCACAAAACCTTCAGTCTAACGTACACCAAAGCTGTGAGACAACGGTCATCTCCTTGTCCTCATTCAAATCGGAGATACAAATACAAGATGAAGCTCGGAAGACAAACGATCGAGAGAATTTAATTATTGAAGAGCGGCTAGAACTCTGCAGCTTTCAAGTCTTCGAATTTTCTCTAGAGCCAGAAATTCAGTCTTTTCGATCTTGGCTCTTAGCTCCCTGTGCTGTGAGAAGAAAAATTAAGGAAGAGCTAGTTTAGTTCTGAGAGAGTGCACTTTGTGTAGATCTTCGTCTCTCAGTGCTTGTAGCTTCAGATTGAGTTTTGTAAAAGCTTGATCTAGGGGCTAGTCTTTTTCTCTCAAGAATTTTCCTGTGTTATTCCCTTCGTGTGTGAAGGAAGACCTGGTGGTTTCCAGGGTGGTGTTTTCCCTTCGTGCGTGAAGGAAGACCTGGTGTTACCAGGGTGTTGTGTTCCCTTCAGGGGTGAAGGAAGACCAGCTAAGCTGGGTGGTTGTTTTTGTCCATAGGGGGACTGTACCCAGTTAGTGAAATCCTGAGGGTTGCTCAGGGACTGGACGTAGGACTCCTAAGGAGAGGAGATCCGAACCAGGATAAATCTGTGTGTTGTGTGATTGTCTTTTGTGTGATTGTTGTTTTTACTAACCATTACTAATCCCTTTCAAGAACTCTTTATGTTTGTTTGAGTTCAGGTTTTTATCAGATAAACTTTTAAAGACCCATTCACCCCCCCCCTTTGGGTTAGCCAACCGGGCAACAAGTGGTATCAGAGCGAGTCTCTTCGACAAAGAACAAGATCCAACGATCTGAAGAGTAAAGATCCATGGCAGCCCAAGGTCACTTCGAAGGTCAGTCTGTCAACAGACCTCCTTTGTTCGACGGTGAAGATTATACGTATTGGAAGACCAGGATGGAATACTTTCTACAAGGCCACGATTATCAAATCTGGTCAATAGTGGAAGAAGGTGATCTGGTCGTCACAAATGAGAAAGCACAATGGACAGATGAAGATAGAAAGAAAATCTCCTTGAACTGTAAAGCTAAGAGCATTCTATGTTGTGCTCTAAGCAAGAAGGAGTTCAACAGAGTTTCAGCATGCAAATCCTCCATGGAAATGTGGGAAAAGTTAAGGATTACATATGAAGGTACAGACAAAGTAAAGGAGACAAGAATCGACATTCTTGTCACTCAGTATGAAAGATTTCAAATGCAAACAGGTGAGTCTATTACCCAAATGTTTAGTAGATTTACTGACATCACTAATGGCCTAGCAAGTCTAGGAAAGTCATATGAGAATGCAGATATGGTAAGGAAGATTCTCAGATCCTTGCCATCTTCATGGACGGCAAAGGTCACAGCTATCGAAGAAGCTAATGATCTTAAGAGAATGTCAGTAGAAAAACTCATCGGGTCTCTCATGGCCCATGAAATAAACATGGAAAGACTAGGAGAATCCTCCAGTAGAAAGAAGCAGTCAAATGCGCTTAAAGCTAATGGGGACTCATCAGAAGAATCCTTAGATAACAGTGAAGATAGCAAAGATAGTGATGATGAAGAAGCCATGCTCTCAAGAAGATTGCAGAGAATCTTGGCAAAGAAGAAGAAGTTCCAGTCTGGTAGGAGGTACTTCAAGAAAAACAAAGATCTCAAGAGACCAGATGGAAAAGATCAGAAGAGGAATGAGCCACTTTGCTATGAATGCAAGAAACCTGGACATATCAAGGCAGACTGTCCAATGCTAAAGAAAAATGATCACAAGAAGAAGGACAGCTCCAAGAAGTTCAGAAGATTCAAAAAGAAAGCCATGGCAGCTGCATGGGACAACAGCAGCGACTCAGACAGTGAGTCAAGCTCCAGCAGTGAAGAAGAAGAAGCCAACCTGGCTCTTATGGCAAATACCGAGGATAAGGTAACATCTGATTCCTCTTTCGATTCCTGTAATGACTCAGATTCGGATAATTTGGAAAGTGCATTTAATGAACTCTACGATAAGTATAAAGAAGTGTGTAAACTACTTAAGCTAAGCAAGAAAAATATCACATGTCTCGAAAATACCAACTCAGATTTAAAATCTGAAAATGAAGAACTAGAAAAACAAATAATGAGCTTAAGAGAAGAAATGAACTATTATGTGAAAACTTAAAAGACAAGAACAGAAAATCATTGACCTAGAAAAACAGGAAAGCTCAGATGATTTAAGAAAAACGGTAAATGAATTAAATGAAGAAAACAATACACTAGCAAGCACCTTAGAAAAGTTTACAAATGGAAAGAATTCCTTATTATTAAAAGGTGCTAGAAGATCTGGTAAGAATAAACGAGGTTTAGGTTACATACCGCCAGAAAAAGAAGAAGAAAATAATCTATCCAGAAAATATCCAACTCCTAAGTTCACTCCAGAACAAGATGTGGCATATAAAGCGAATTTTAAATACATAGAAGAGTGACAATAACATCATGTTGTAATCACTGTAATAAGCTAGGACATTTAAAATCCACCTGTCCAACAAGACATAAGAAGTGGATAATAAAAAGTAAAAAAAATGATACTGACCCATCAGGACCCAAAGGAACTTGGGTACCTAAATCTTGATGTCTTTATTTCAGGCTAACCTTCGAGCATCCAAATGGTATTTGGATAGTGGGTGCTCAAGGCACATGACAGGAAACCTGAAGCTTTTCTCCCATCTTCAAGATGAAGAAGGAACAGTCACTTATGGAGATAATGGAAAAGGAACTGTAGTAGGCAGTGGATCAGTTAACAGCAAAGGAAAAACAGTCATAGAAGATGTACTGTTAGTCAAAGGTTTAAAGCACAACCTCATAAGTATTAGTCAGCTGTGTGATAGAGGACATCAAATCAAATTTCAAGAGTCAAAATGCAGCATACTAAAGGATGGAGCAGTCATCTTTGAAGCAAATAGAGAGAAGAATCTGTACGTGCTCTACCTTGAAGAACTCAAAGAGCAAAATGTGTGTCTGGCAGCCAGCAAAGACAAATCAACCGATCTGTGGCACAGAAGGTTAGGCCACTGCAGCTTGGATGGCATGAGCAAGCTCAGAAAGAGAAACCTTGTGGAAGGACTACCGAAAATCAATGGTAAATTAGAAAGTGTTTGCAGACCTTGTGCTAAGGGAAAGCACACTAAGAGTTCCTTCAAGTCAAAGACGGTGGTGACCACCTCAAAACCCTTAGAGCTCCTACATATGGATCTATTTGGGCCAATGAGAACTACCAGTCTTGGAGGAAAGAATTTCGGATTTGTTATAGTAGATGACTACTCAAGATTCACATGGGTATCTTTCTTAGAACATAAAAATGACACTTTTGATAATTTTGTTAGTTTCAGCAGCAGAAAAATCCAGAAAGATCAGAAGTTCAGCATAGTATCCATTCGATCTGATCATGGTGGTGAGTTCCAAAATGAAAAGTTTGCTAGATTCTGTGATGATCAAGGAATTCAGCACAATTTCTCAGCACCAAGGACACCGCAGCAAAATGGTATAGCCGAACGGAAGAACCGAACTCTCTTGGATATGGCAAGAACTATGCTTTGTGAATATGAGTTACCAAGATATTTCTGGGCAGAAGCAGTCAACACAGCCAGCTACATTGTCAACAGAGTCATGATCAGGCCAATCCTGAAGAAGACTGCATATGAGCTGTTTAAAGGGAAGAAACCAAAGATCAGCCATTTCAGAACTTTTGGATGTCCTTGCTTTATTCACAACAACGGAAAAAGGGATATTGGTAAGTTGGATGCCAAATCAGATGAAGGCATCTTCATGGGGTACACCTCTAAACCCAAAGGCTATAGAGTATTAATAAACGTACTTTATTGATTGAACAGTCTGTACACATTATTTTTGATGAAACTAATCCCTCCTTGAGAAAGGAAGTAGAGAGTGATATCGATGACGCAGATGAACTGTCCAATAAACTGAAAGACACATCACTTGAAGATAAGGATGATCCGCCTCTGGAAGAAATGCAACAAGAAGAAATTTCTCATGAAACTCTTCCAAAGGAATGGAGATACAAGAAAGATCACCCACCTGAAAACATTATTGGTGATCCATCGGTAGGGGTAAGAACAAGAGGTAACTTGATTCCTTGTGATTACCTCGCTTTTGTTTCTCAATTAGAGCCTAAGACAGTCAATGAAGCCCTAACTGACGAATCCTGGATAATAGCAATGCAAGATGAATTAAATCAATTCAAGAGAAACCAAGTATGGTCACTTGTTCCTAGACCATCAGACCATCCTGTGATCGGCACTAAATGGGTGTTCAGAAACAAATTGGATGAATCTGGTGTAATTCTAAGAAACAAGGCCAGACTGGTGGCTCAAGGCTATTGTCAAGAGGAAGGCATAGATTTTGATGAAACCTATGCACCAGTGGCTAGACTTGAGGCCATTAGAATGCTACTAGCTTATGCTTCTGCATTAGATTTAAAGTTATTTCAAATGGATGTTAAATCTGCATTTCTAAATGGTTTTATAAAAGAAGAAGTTTATGTGGAACAACCGCCGGGTTTTGATGATACAGACTTTCCGAATCATGTTTTTAAGTTGCATAAGGCTCTATATGGTTTAAAACAAGCACCTAGAGCCTGGTATGAAAGACTTAGTTCTTTTCTCACAAAACATGGTTTCAATAGAGGTCAAGTAGATAGCACTCTTTTTATAAAAACAAAAGCCAAAAATATACTGTTGGTTCAAATTTATGTGGATGACATCATCTTTGGATCTACTGATGAATCCTTGTGCAAGTATTTTGAAAAGCTAATGCAGGGGGAATTTGAGATGAGTATGATGGGAGAGCTCAACTACTTCCTTGGACTTCAAATCAAACAAGGAAAGGAAGGAATTCACATCTGTCAAGCAAAGTACACCAGAGAACTGCTGAAGAAATTTGGATTTGAAAACACCAAGCCACTGTCAACACCAATGAGTACATCAACTAGGTTGGACAATGACAAGGATGGTAAGAAAGTAGATCAAAAGATCTACAGAGGTATGATAGGTTCATTACTTTATCTAACCGCAAGTAGACCTGATATATTATTAGTGTATGCATGTGTGCTAGATATCAAGCCGACCCTAGAGAATCACATTTAATTTCTGTCAAAAGGATTTTCAGATACTTAGCCAGGACTCATGATCTAGGACTATGGTATCCAAACTCCTGTGATGTAAAATTAGTAGGGTATTCTGATGCTGATTATGCTGGATGCAAGGTAGATAGAAAAAGCACCAGTGGTTGCTGTCAATTTCTTGCAGGGTGTTTAATCTCATGGTCCTCAAGGAAACAAAATTCAGTAGCACTATCTACAGCTGAAGCCGAGTACGTAGCTGCTGGAAGTTGCTGTACACAACTCTTATGGATAAAGCAACAACTTGAGGATTTTGGACTCAAAGTCAAGAAAATTCCTCTGCTATGTGACAACACCAGCGCTATCAACCTCACCAAAAATCCAATTCAGCACTCCAGGACCAAACATATTGAGGTCAGATACCATTTTATTCGTGATCATGTAGCAAATGGCAATATTGAAATATCGTTTATTGATACAAATAATCAGCTAGCAGATATTTTCACAAAGGCCTTACCTGAAGAGAGATTTACATCTCTTAGAAGGGAGTTAGGCATGTGTATTTTGTGAAAAGATCTTCATTTAAAGCTGGTATAAAAATTCTCAGAATTTAAGAAGGTCTCTCTCTCTCTCTCTTTCTGTGTCAAAATCAATTCAAAAGTCTCAGTTTAAGCGTTCCGTCCGATAAGTCATAGTCCTTCAAGGCGGTCAACCTCGCTTGTCGTTTTCTGACGCCTCACCTTTTGGAGCATTTATATTCTTTAAATCGATGCGTTAACGATTCCTCTTCCTCATTCACTTTTTCCCCTCTTTCGTCCCGACGCATGAGCCGATGCCCTAGCGACTCTTGCCTCTACCCTCTGCAAATTTGAAGCTTCCATCTCCTTCCCGCGAAATCGTTTGAGGGTTTCCTCTCATCACCCTTCTCGTCACCCCTTCAAACCTTCTCCCACCTGAATCCATGGCCGCACCAGCTATTGCCGGAAGTGTG
The DNA here is from genome assembly GCA_014218235.1 of Colocasia esculenta. Classification (NCBI taxonomy): domain Eukaryota; kingdom Viridiplantae; phylum Streptophyta; class Magnoliopsida; order Alismatales; family Araceae; genus Colocasia; species Colocasia esculenta. The sequence goes on along the minus strand of CM024764.1, from coordinate 49,477,517 downwards.
GGTGGCTACAGCGCCGAATACCTCTCCCCAGCGCAGGAGGAGCGTTTCACCTTTGTGAAGACAAAGCTCTGTGGTCACAAGGAAGTAGATGTTTCAGATCTGCAGAAAAATGGAATGAGCAGCCTCATTGAGAAGATCGACCAGATGAAGTGGAAAGGGCTTACCACTTGCTCAGAGGTAAGTTATCCGGACCTGGTAAAGGCGTTCTTTGTATGCTTAAGAACAGAAGAAGATGGGGCCCTCGTTTCTTCAGTCAAGGGCACCGTAATCAGAATCGACCAGGAATTGCTTAGGATGCTATTTGGAGTAAGCATATCGGGCTTCAGTGGAATTCATTCTGTAGATACCCAAGAAAAGGGTTTGGGGATTGTTGGGCCAGGGTTCAAGATGAGGGATGGCAAGCTAGATATCAATCAGTTAAGTGCCTTCAACCGCCTCCTTCACTTTATCGTTTGTCAGATTTTGGTTCCCCGAAGTGCAACCTTCTCCGCTTGCACTAAGGCTGACTCCGATCTGATGTACTGGGCCATTAAAAATGAGGAAATCAATATGGCCGCGCAGTGATGATGGAGAGAATGAAATTTGCCAGGGAGCAGATTTGGGACACTAAAAGCAAGTTGAATGTGTCCCTTCCCTATGCCCATTTACTCACCAGAATCTTCAGACACTTCGGTGTAGATGTCTCAGGGGCAGTTGTGGAGAAGATGGGCCAAGCTATCAGGTCCAGAAACTTAAAGAAGAGCGGTTTTTCAGTAGTCAATGGGGTCTGGTTCAAGGCTTCAGTTGCAGAAGGTGAAGGTCTCATTGGTGAGCCTTCAGTTACTCAAACCCAGTCAGAGGCAGATTCTGTGATGCCCGAATTGCCACTGGAATCAGGTTCTGTTCCAGTCTTTGTAGAAACAGAGCAGGAAGGGCCATCTATGGCCAGAAATCAGTCAGAGGCAGCAACAGCAGTGAGGGCAGAGGAAGACAGGCCAGCTACAGCAGATCCAGTTGTGCCTCCTGTTGAAAGGAGAATTGAGGACATTCTTCCTGAAGACATCCTGCCTGTTATGGAGCAGTCTGTGGCATCAGGCCACATCTTTGAAGACGGTCCAGTAGAAGAAGAGCAGCAAAATCCTAAGGATAATTCAATGGAAATGGATGCTCCCTGTCAGGGGGAGACTGGTGCAGTTGCAGAAGATGCTCCACTTGAGGGGGAGCAATCCCAAGAGACACCAGATGTTGCACCTCCAGCCACCAGCGATCAGGAGGAAGACCAGAGAGAGTCTGAAAATTTGGATGCCAGAGAAGGGGAGACAGCTAGTTCATCAAGCTCTGATGAGGACAATAATCCACCTCCTCCAGCTACAAAGGGCAAAGAGAAAGATATAGCTCCTGAAGTACCCCTTTTAGCTGATGCACCATTTGAAAGACAGGTCAAGCAAAAGATTATCATCAATTTAAAACCTGTGATTGAGAGGTTGGATGCTCAGGGTGAGCTGCTTTGCTCACTTCAGACTGATGTGAACTCCATCTTTCTAAGCCAAGCTTCAGCCCGCAAGGAATTGGTTCAGATTCGCTCTGCCATGACATGGTTTCATCAGGAAATGGGGACCATGAAGAATATGCTATCTGACATCCTTCAGGCAGTTGGAGCTCAAGCTCCTGCTCCTCCAGCAGCTCAGGAGCCTCACTCAAGTGTACCTGAGCCCTCCGGGCAGTCAGCAGCAGCAGCAGCAGAAGCCCCAGCTGAAGAGTCAGGGCCAACAGGGCCAGCTGAAGAGTCAGAGCCAGCTGAAGAGTCAGGGCCATCAGGGCCAGCTGAAGATTCAAGACCATCAGGGCCAGTTGTGATGGAATCAGGGCCACCAGGGCCGGCAGTGTTGGATCCTTTGCCTCCCTTGCCTGAAGAAGTGGTTTCAGATCCTCCACCCCTTGCTCCCACTTCTACCAACACTCCCATTCCTCCTTCTCCACCCTCTAACTCCACAGCTCCACCTGCTCCACCTCCCTTCAAAAAGCCCAGATCCAGGCCCATTTCCTCTCCCACACCTTTTCCTCCTCATCCCATCACATCCTCTCCTGTTTCTTCTACTTCTCATCTTTCCTCTGCTCAAGAATTTGAGGCCCCTCCAGCATCCTCAGCTGGAGCCTCATCCTCTTCTGGTACATCTTCACTTCCAGAAGTAGGATCTCTCAATTCTGATGCATTTCTGAACCCCCCTGCACCTCCCTCCTTTATCACTATTATTCCTACAGATGTCCAAGTCGACTCACCCTTTCTTGATAAAATCAAGGATGAGTTTGAAGAGGTCATTCTTAAATCTGTGCTAAAGGTAGGTGACCACCTTTCCAAGACAGACTCTTCCAGTACTGTCTCCAAGAAACGAAAGCTTTCTTCCTCCACATCTCCTCTTTACCCTCCCTTGTGGTTTTCTCTTACAGTCACCCACAAGCATACCTCTCTGTACAAAGAATACCTTCAAAAGGTTGTCTTTGCCACTCTTCACAATCTTCCTTTTCTTAACCTCTGACCATTTAGATGTTATTCTTCCCTATACTCCTCTGTCTAAAGCCGACAAATCCAAAATCTTCTCCTCAGCCCACTCCAAAACTGAGGAGCAATGGGCTAAATCTCATAAAGATCTGTACAGTCGCTTCCTTCAGGCTAAGGCAGCAAGGTTTCCACCCAGGGATCACTCCTTGACCCTTTCTGAGTGGTTCCAGTTTCACCACCAGAACACCTGGGCTCCTGCCATTCAGAAGCTCATCAAGCTGGTCAGGCATTTCCAAACATTCAACAACTACAGGTATCTCAACAATTTACCTGAAGTTCAGCTCAGCCAGTTCAAGAGAGCCATCAAGGTCCTAACCCACTCTGAGCAGTCTGAGGAAATCAGAGTAGATTTTGCCACTCTTAATTTACCTGAAGAGATTTTCCTGCCTCAGATTCATTTCCTGATTATGGAATCTTCGGTTGGTTCCATCATTTTTGAGCGTTTGCAAGGGTTATGGGCAGAATCAAGATTCAGAAAGGCCTTCAGGTTGGTTTTCCTAGATTTCTTTTCCGGGAATACCATAGAGGGTTTGTCAACTCTGCTGTCCTTGCCCCTCTCCTCTCAGAATGTGAAAGGCTGAATGCCTCCGATTGGTCCAAGCTTTACTCTCTGTCTGCTCAGCAGCTAGCACATCTGAATGCTGCTCAAGCCAGGGAAGGAAAAGCTCCTATCTCTCCTGCAACCTTCTTGGATATGAATTCAATCCAGCTGGTCTTTGATCCCTACCACGTTTGGGCTGAAAGATACAAAGTGTTTTTAGCTCTTCGCCAGGAACTCAAGGACAAACAGATTTTCTACCCTGTCACCATGGATCAGTTTCTTGCCTGTGCAAGTTTTGGTAAAACAATCATCACCTGCTCCTCCATGGATCCAGACGAGTATGACCTGTTTCTTACCAAGCAGCGCAGCCTCTATCTATCCAAGATGGCTCCAATCATGGGACCATCCTTCTCCATTGAGAGCGGTGCCTTTAGGCAATTCTTCAAGCGTCAGGAAGAGCAAGCCTGGGAAGCTATTTCTCATTATGCCTCCCTTCTCTCTCCTGCTTATTATTTGCCTGTACCTCCTCAATCTTAAATGAATGGATTGTGCTCCTTCTCCTCATTGTCTCTTATTCTTTGTCTCTTTCCTTTTGCTTTTTGCTTAATGACAAAAAGGGGGAGAATGATTACCTACTTGTGTCTGACACATTCCTGAATCATGACTCAAGTACTTTAATTCCTGTTTAATACTCAGTACTACTTAAATATTGATCATAGTTTTGTCATCACCAAAAAGGGGGAGATTGATGAACAGTCCATCCCCATGTACTTTTAAATTAATTACTTGCCTATTTTGGTGATAAACAAAACACTGTCAAAAGTTTCTCTAACCTTGTTTATCTAGCCATAAGCACAGGAATTACCCAAAGAAAGTCAAGCATTTGTGGTAAGTCTTACATACATCTTTTTTCAGAAGAGCCATAATAATTCCTTCATTAATTATAACGACTGCTCATTATAACGACTCTGTAAGTTATCGTAACGACTTCTTCAGAAGTTATAACGACTTGCTCATTATAACGACTCTGTAAGTTATCGTAACGACTTCTTCAGAAGTTATAACGACTTGCTCATTATAACGACTCTGTAAGTTATCGTAACGACTTCTTCAGAAGTTATAACGACTTGCTCATTATAACGACTCTGTAAGTTATCGTAACGACTTCTTCAGAAGTTATAACGACTTGCTCATTATAACGACTCTGTAAGTTATCGTAACGACTTCTTCAGAAGTTATAACGACTGCTCATTTATAACGACTCTGTAAGTTATCGTAACGACTTCTTCAGAAGTTATAACGACTTGCTCGTCATAACGACTCTGTAAGTTATCGTAACGACTTCTTCAGAAGTTATAACGACTTGCTCGTCATAACGACTCTGTAAGTTGTATAACGATTTCTTTAGAAGTTACAACGACTTGCCATGTTTCATAACGATTTCTTTTAAGAGCTACAACGACTTGCCATGTTTCATAACGATTTTTTTTATCATCTGTTATAGAACGACTTGGTTGTGGTAACGATTTCATAAGTTATCATAACGACTTCTTATCAGTCTACAGCAACTTGATCATAACGATTCTATCAGATTTTCACAACGACTGCATAAGTCATGTTTCCATTAATTAAATGTTTTCCTTGATTTAATCTACGTTGAATAGTCAAAGTCGCATCTCGTCTGATTGACTGCCATGCATTTAATAAAGACTGAACGTATCTCTGCATGGACACAGAACATATCTTCCATTCTCGTGTATTCTCTGCATGCATCTTTTAGAACGATAAAGTATTACTACTATATTTGTGTCTATCTGCTTTGACGTTGATTGACATCTGGAGATAGTATAGCTGTCTACCATTAAAGCTCAACCTTGCAGAACCTTAAGGATGTACTATCCTACAACAACGGACACAGAAGGAACTACAAGCAAACTCAGAAGATCTTATCTTTGCGTGCTCCAAAGAACAAAAGACTGTTGACAGGAAGCTTCCACAAAACCTTCAGTCTAACGTACACCAAAGCTGTGAGACAACGGTCATCTCTTGTCCTCATTCAAATCGGAGATACAAATACAAGATGAAGCTCGGAAGACAAACGATCGAGAGAATTTAATTCATATTGAAGAGCGGCTAGAACTCTGCAGCTTTCAAGTCTTCGAAATTTCTCTAGAGCCAGAAATTCAGTCTTTTCGATCTTGGCTCTTAGCTCCCTGTGCTGTGAGAAGAAAAATTAAGGAAGAGCTAGTTTAGTTCTGAGAGAGTGCACTTTGTGTAGATCTTCGTCTCTCAGTGCTTGTAGCTTCAGATTGAGTTTTGTAAAAGCTTGATCTAGGGGCTAGTTTTCTCTCAAGAATTTTCCTGTGTTATTCCCTTCGTGTGTGAAGGAAGACCTGGTGGTTTCCAGGGTGGTGTTTTTTCCCTTCGTGCGTGAAGGAAGACCTGGTGTTACCAGGGTGTTGTGTTCCCTTCAGGGGTGAAGGAAGACCAGCTAAGCTGGGTGGTTGTTTTTGTCCATAGGGGGACTGTACCCCAGTTAGTGAAATCCTGAGGGTTGCTCAGGGACTGGACGTAGGACTCCTAAGGAGAGGAGATCCGAACCAGGATAAATCTGTGTGTTGTGTGATTGTCTTCTTTGTGTGATTGTTGTTTTTACTAACCATTACTAATCCCTTTCAAGAACTCTTTATGTTTGTTTGAGTTCAGGTTTTTATCAGATAAACTTTTAAAAACCCATTCACCCCCCCCCCCCCCCCCCTTGGGTTAGCCAACCGGGCAACATGTTAGTGAGGACTGAAACCTCAGAAACAATGAGAAAAAAGGTCAGGACCCCGAATAGGGAGTGAGGGAGGAATCGGGTCAGGCCCGTGAGCAGGAGGGGTTGGAGGAAGGAATTGTAGAATGGAGGGTGGAGGATCTGGTGGATCAGAAGGTGAAGTGGAAGGAAGGGAATCAGGACCAAGATTGGATGTCTCTGAAGGATGTGGGCCCGGCCTATATTCAGGAAGCCTAACTAGCATGTATACATGTGCAAAACGTGGAAAAGAAAGAAAAAATCAAAACTGAACAAATACTGCCCCGTTTGATGTGATTCTAGATGGAGTTCGTAGAGGAGGACGTCATAAACAACTTTCGTGAAGACATCTTGAAGAGATCTGGCCTGGTTTGGGCTGTGGAAGGCATGATAATCTCGTATATGCAGATCTCGATATGAAAGAGAAAGTGAAGAATATCTGCTATAACTTTGCGCACAAGCTATCAATCGTTGTGATTCCACTTCGAGGTTGTAGAGGGCTCTGTGGAGAGTAACATTGATGAAGAAATCTTGAAGAGATTTGGCCTGGTTCGATCTCCACAAGCTGTGCAAGTACTGCTGGTCCTGGAGGCGATATGAGAGAGAAAGAGGAGAGAGAGAGAGAGAGGAAAACATCAAGTACAGCTTCCTCTCTGCGTTGGGGACGATGGGACCTCGTGAGCAGAGCCTCCAGGGACCTCTCCTCGTAGTGGTAGCCTTCCCCTCTCTCCTAGAGAGTCCTAAGATGTGTTCAAGTGAGTGATATAGTCCAATCCCGAGTTTAGAGAGAGAGTTCAAGTTGTGGGAGAGTTTGAGAGTCTATCTAGAGTTTGGATGGACTTGGGGGCTCCCTAGGGATGAGGATAGGAGGCTTAGGTCGTAATCCAACTCAAAGGGACTTTAGATAGGCTCTAGGATGGAAAGAGAGGCCGAAAATCACGTAAAAATGTGTTTACGTGCATGGCGCTGTCGCGACGGGTCGTGGGGTCACGTTCTTGTCGCGACCATGAACCAGGTCGCTACTATAAGATAGTCCGCGTAGGTCCCACGAAATGGGTGATAACTCTCTCCATAGACATCGGATTGACGAGCCGTTTATTGCGTTGGATTCTAGACTCAGAGGGATACAAATGATAGTATGATATGCTAGATTTGGATTATAAATGAGGAAGTTATGAGCTCTCAAAGTGAAAGTATGTTTAGAGGATAGGGCAGACTGCATAGTTTTGATATTTCAAGTGGATCTTGGCCTTGGGCTTAAGAATGGACTTGAAATTGAGGGTGAATGGGCTCATGATGGGCCAGAGAAGGACTCCAAAGTGATGATCAATTTAGGACATCAATGATATGAACAAGAAATATACCCAACTTATAGGCCAAAAACGGGTGTCTACACTCCCGTAGGAAACACGCCGAGAAATGCACCAACAACCGTGAATCACCAGCCAATTTCCCATAGAGCTCCCTCTTCAACTGAACAGTGCAACCTACACTGTTTGGTCAAGGCTCGGAGCCAAAACACAACACAGGCTAAATCACGACGTATCAGGCCGTCGCGTTTAAAACGCGACGTACCTCGCCGTTGCAATTAAGTCGTGATGCTCCTACATGCGCCACGCAGCGCGCATGCAACCGCGCCCATGGAAAGCGGCGAATGAATTGCGACATAGCAGGTGGTCGCGTTCATGCAGAATCGCGACGCCTATGTTGGTTGTGTTCTTAACGGACGTGCCAGAGGTCTGTTGGGCTCAGATTTTCCAACCCCCCAGCCTCACATCCTCCTACACACACAACCAAACATAACCAAACTCAACTAAACACTATCAATGGGCCATACACTGGCCCCCAAACCCATTAAACTACGATCTGAAAGGTTAGGCTATTACAAAAGATAAATAATTGGTGCATAACAATAATGTGCAACAAGAGCCACATCAACAAGCACATCTAATGGATGGTTGTGATGTAGAAGAATGGATGACATGTAATGTCACGCCCCGACGCGGAATATCGGAACGCGAGGTAGTTGCAAGTAAACGGGTACAGAGCAAGTACTAGACATCAAACCATTGCACAATGAATAATACTAAAGCAAATTCATTTCATTAATAACTTTCCAATGTCTAGTTACAACCACTAATATCAAAGTCAATCTATAGGGCCCAATTACATTGAAATAAAGCAAAGAAGACTTTTAAACTTAAACTAACTACTATAATGCCAAACATAGTAATAGGACGCTAAGGTACTCATGACATCACTCCAGGTCGTTCCCGTCCTCTTGAGTGTGGTTCATCATCGGTCTCACCTGAGAACACAACGACAAATAACGCAGGGTGAGCGAACAACGCCCAGTAGGACTTAAATCTCAGGCTCGAGCAGGCTTTAAATAATTAATGCATTAAAGGCAGAGTAACTAATGATAGAGCGAGAAAGTCAAGTATGGTAAAAGATAGTAGGATAGCACATGATCGAAATAGCCAGACTATCCAAATATAGACTTTCCAAAAATAGCACAAGTGTTGGAAATAGCACAAAAATAGCAGCATGGCCATAGCATAATAGCACAAAGTATAACAATAGCACGATGAGTATAGCATAACACTTTTTGTTAATAGACACAAGAGAATATAACACTTTTTTATTGTCATTTAGATAGTCGAGATAGATAGCACTCGAGTGCCAAACACTCTGATCATTAACTCTCATGGGCACTAGCACTTTCGGGCGCACATCCCAGGACAAGATCGGGCCCTTTATATATTGCCAGGCATTGGTTATATTGTTTATCTTAGACAATCAGTCAATGGCCAATATAGAGTACCAGAAATAGATTAGAGCACTAGATGAATAGACAAGATAGTAGAGAGAACATGAATAGATGAGCGAATAAGAGTATAGATGAGAGCTAGTGGACATTGCATGTAACACGTCGAGTAAGCAGGCGATAGTAACAGTTGCACAACACGCGCACTCGGTGTTGGCAGTCCAGTGGAACTCACAACCCTTCCACTGGCCATGTTAAGCACAGGTCCAGAGGTCTGGCGTGATTCAAATGAGAGCGAACTTCTAATAGTATTGGATCATATTGATTCCTAAAGGGTGTAATAGGTGCTAGGGTACAATCGGCTCGTCGACCATGTGGGAATCCATGGACAGATGAGACTTACGGAGGCCTTGAACAAAGACTCACTAGTTTGGCAGAAGGAATATCCGATGGAGAGTTCATCCAAGTCAAGAAAGAGGGTAGTTATAGAAACAAGTGCTCGACGTTCTAGAGGAATTCTAGAACAGTGGAGCGTCGGTATCGGTGTTCCAAAACATCGTGAGAAAATGTACACATGTAATAATTAAGCATGAGGCAATTTAATTACATAAATTACCAGATATATTATGTAACATGTTCACGCTAATTAAGCCATATTTGGATGGTTCAAAGTGTGTGCATGTGACATGAAATCATAGATGGAAATTAGTCGTGTGTATGTATTTTAAATCACATATAAATATTCAATTTATATTAAGTGCAATTACTACGGTTATAACCGGGATCAAAGGTATAAGCATAATAGGCAATTAGAGCATTGAAATTCAGGGTTTTTCTGTAAAAGACCCAGATCGCGACGCACCCCCGTGAGGGTGGTGACGGGGTCAGGGCAGATCGCGACAAGGGCTTGCACTGAACGCGACAGGTTGTTCAGAACAGGCACTGAAATCGCGACGGGGTCTTGCAAGGATCGCGACGGTTCGGTCAGGACAGGCGCACGGATCGCGACGGCAGTGCCCGTCGCGTTCAGATCGCGATGGTTGATTCTGTCACGACAAGACCCCTGAACGTAGCCTATCGGGCCGTCGCATTCACAGGGCCTGCACCTGAGTCCGACAGGGGGTCCGACATGTCTTGGATTGCGGTCCAAGAGTGCCCTTCTTGACACAGGGGATTCAAAAATATAGAACTAATTGTACAAGCAACGAAAAATCATGAGACCAGTTGCAGGTTGTTCTAAACATGCGTGAGAACTTGCAGTAAATAGGAATTTGAAAACGGATATGTTTTGGTCAGGTTTTAATCAAATGAAACATGGAGTACAACAAACTGCGAACAGTGGAGATGCAATAATTTATTTGCAAGATAGAGTAGATGAAAATTAGGGCTTTTAGGGGCAAAAGAACCTTCACATCCATCAGTTCTTACAGTAAAAATCTCATGACATGAGGATGAGTAAACATGAAGATATGAATTTAATAAGAGGGTTCGGGGTCATGAAGTTCACAGAATTTGGAAAATTGAGAACTAAAGATTTGCTTGATGGAAAAATATGAAACCAAAGGGCTTTTGTTCCTGATGGATGAGTCATCCTACAGAAAAATTTTCATGGTTTATGCTCGTGAGAATGTCTACCTTTCATGTTTTTCCTCTTCTAGGGTTAAGACTTGAAGAACTTGGGTTGAGGGCTTGAGAACTCCTTTCTCCCACAATTTCTCCTCCTCTTGGCCTCTCTTCCTGATCCAGCAACCTATTGGCACGAGCTAGGGCCGGCCATAAGGGTTTTATAGAAGTATTTAAGCTTCTCCCCATTCCATTTCCTAGTTTAAGTCTAATTCCCCTTAATTATGAGTTTCCTATTTTCCTCTCACCGTTTTTAAGCAAGAGATCTTCTAATTGGGTTGAGAGAGAGGGGATTTCGTGGCAAGCAATGGGGTAGGTTTAGGATTCCAAATCCAACTCAAATCACTTATTTTAATGTATTAAATACCCTCTTTTATTTAAGTAATAATTTTAATTATGAATTTTGGATTTTCCTATTATTCCCCTTTTAAAATCTATTTTTAGCCCACTATTTCTAATGGGTCCATTAACAAAGCCCATTATTATTTTCATTTGATGGGTTTTATTTAATTCTCTTCTCTTTGATTTTCTAATTAATTTAATTAGTTTTCTCTTATTAATTTTCCAATTATCAAGATTTTAATATTATGTATTTTTTAAATTTAATTTCTCCAAAAATTTAGGTTGCTACATTCTCCCCCTCTTAAAAGAATTTGGTCCCTAAATTCATATGATCAACGGAGGAAATGTCTTACCGAAAAGATCGGGGTAGTTTCGTCTGATGACTCATTCCGGTTCCCATGTGGCTTCTTCACTCGCAGTTATTCCATAAGACTTTAACCACGTGGATGGGACAGTTCCTGAGCTGTTGAACCTTTTGTTCCAATATCTTGCTGGCTTCCCTTCGTATGTCACATCCTTGTTCAGCACCAACTTCTCGTAGCGAATGATGTGGGTAGGGTCATAGACATACTTCCTGAGCATGGAGATATGAAACACATTGTGTACACATGCCAGATCCGGTGGCAATGCCAGTCGGTATGCAACCTCACCAATCCTTTCGAGTACCTCAAAAGGACCGATGAATCTAGGACTGAGCTTTCCATTCACTCCAAATCTTTGGATGCCACGTGTAGGTGACACCTTTAAGAATACATGATCACCGACTTGAAATTCCAAGTCTCCCCTTATTTTTTCGGCATAGCTCTTTTTTCTGAAGTGAGCAGTCTTAAGCCGGTCTCTAATCACTTGTATGTCATTTGTGGTACGTTGCACCATGTCTGGGCCTAGCCATTGCTGTTCTCCAACCTCATTCCAGCATGCAGGAGATCTACAATTCCTTCCGTAGAGTGCTTCGAATGGTGCCATCTTAATGCTTGCCTGGTAACTGTTGTTATAAGCGAACTCATAAGAGATAGATGTTCGTTCCAATATCCTTGGAAGTCTGTAGTGCAAGCTCTCAACATGTCTTCCACTATTTGGTTGGTTCTTTCAGTTTGCCCATCAGTTTGTGGATAGAATGCGATACTAAAGTTGAGTTTAGTACCCAGTGCACCTTGTAGTCCTTTCAAAAATGAGATGTGAATCTCAGATCTCGATCCGAAACGATAGATGATGGAATTCCGTGCAGTCTCACTTCTCCTTGACATATAGGACAGCTAGTACCTCTACCGAACACTTACTCTTTATGGCTAGGAAGTGAGCGGATTTGGTTAATCTGTCCATAATGACCCATATGGCATCGAGTCCACCACGAGTCTTGGGTAAACCCATGATGAAGTCCATGCCGATGCTTTCCCATTTCCATTCCGAGATATCTAGCAGTCTGAGCACATCAGCAGGGCGCATGTGTTCCGCTTTTACCTGTTGACAAGTAAGGCAGTGAGCGGCATGTTCGGCTACCTCTCTCTTCATGTTCGGCCACCAAAACGTTCTCTTCATATCTTGATACATCTTGGTACCTCTAGGATGAATAGTGTACTTTGTCTTGTGAGCTTCATCCATTAGCTTCCTCTTTAGTCCTTCGTTGTCGGGGACGCATGTCCTCCCTTGAAACACTAGCCTTCCATCCTCAGTCATGGCAAAGTCCGGCCTTTCGGCTAGAGTTTCCTTGATGCGAACTAAGAATGGATCATTATCTTGTTGAACTTTGATCTCCTCCAGCAGATCAGATTGAATCTTGATATTGGCAATTAAGACTCGATCATCTCTATGTTCAATAGTTAAGTCTAACCTTGCGAATTGTTCTAGTAGTTGCATCTCGCCAAGGGCTAGACTTGAAACATATGCCATCGACTTTCTACTAAGAGCATCAGCCACGACATTTCCCTTGCCTGGATGGTATTGGATGTTGAAGTCAAAATCCTTCAGATATTCTAGCCATCTTCTATGTCTCATGTTGAGTTCTTTCTGGGAGAATAAATACTTCAGACTTTTATGGTCTGAGTAGACAGTGAATTTCTCTCCATACAAGTAGTGTCTTCAGATCTTTAGGGCGAAGACCACGGCCGCCAACTCTAGATCATGCATGGGGTAGTTGACTTCATGCGTCTTCAGTTGTCTTGAAGAGTAGGCGATGACTTTCTCCTTTTGCATCAGTACACACCCTAGCCCAATCCCTGAGGCATCGGTGTAGACAGAGAAACCTTCTCCCTCTATTGGCAGAGTGAGAACAGGTGCTGAGGTAAGAAAGTCTTTGAGAGTTTGGAAACTTTTCTCACACTCTTTACTCCAGGAGTATGGATTCTCCTTTCATGTCAGTCGTGTGAGAGGAACGACGATCTTGGAGAAGTCCTTGATGAACCGCCTGTAGTAGCCAGCCAGTCCTAAGAAACTTCTGATTTCGGTGATGTGGTTGGTCTCTCCCAGTTGAGTACAACTTCAACTTTGGAGGGATCAACTGAGATGCCATCCTTTGAGATGACATGGCCCAAGAAGGACACTTCCTCGAGCCATAATTTACACTTGCTAAGCTTTGCATACAGTTTGTTGTCTCGCAAAACTTGTAGTGCTATCTTCAGGTGTTCTTCATGCTCTTCTTTGGTCTTTGAATAAATGAGGATATCGTCGATGAAGACGACCACGAACATGTCGAGGTAGGGCTGATATATACTGTTCATGAGTTGCATAAAGGCTGCAGGAGCATTGGTTAGCCTAAAAGGCATAACAACGAATTCATAATGCCCGTACCTGCTTCTGAAAGCCGTCTTGAAGATATCATCCTCCTTGATCCTCATTTGGTGATAGCCAGATCGAAGATTGATCTTGGAGAAATATTGAGCTCCAGATATTGGTCGAACAGTTCATCGACCCTGGGCAGTGGGTACTTGTTCTTGATGGTGAGTTGATTGAGTTGTCGATAGTCAATGCAAAGTCTCATCGATCCATTCTTCTTCTTGACGAATAGCACGGGTGCTCCCCATGGGGAAGTACTTGGTCTGATGAACCCTTTCTCTAGCAGCTCCATCAGTTGCGCCTTCAATTCTTTTAGCTCGGCAGGTGACATCTGGTACGGTTGGCGTGATACCGGTGCGGCTCCAGGGATCAGCTCAATGGCGAAGTTGACATCACGTTCAGGAGGAATCCCGGGCAAGTCTTCGGGAAATACCTCAGGGTAATCCTGAACTATGTGAATGTCTTCTATCTTAGAACCCTTCTTTTCCACAACTACGGCTGCTAGGAAAGAAATACAACCTTTCCTTATCATGTTATGAGCTTTTATGGTGGAGATGTCTAATCCCCGAGAATGTCAATTTAGGAAAGTCACTAAATGTCACTCTCCCTTTCTTACAATTAAGTGGACAACCAGTCGGCTCCAAAATTACATCATAGCCTTCCATGGGCATACACACCAGGTTGGCTTTTAAGTGATGGTCTCCGATCATTACGTCGGTAGATGGAAAGTATTTGTTCAGTTTCTCCTTTTCTCCTAGTGGTGTTGTGACAGAGAACTCACATCCCATGGATGTAGGTTTGGTATTCAAGGTATCAGCAAAATTTTGAGATATAAATGAATGAGTAGCTCCAGTATCGAATAGAACAAATGTTGATAAGGAGAAAACTTGTAAGGTACCTTCTACCACGCCTCCTTCCTCTGTGGTTTCCTCATTAAGCAGGGCTTGAAGCTTTCCTTGTTTCTTAGGCGCATTAGGGCGCCTCTCATGCTCTTTTAGTAGCGGGCACTCGGGAATGTGGTGCTCGCGGCTTCCGCAACGCAGACATGCGCCAGCTTTCCTCCAGCATTCTTCAGCCGAGTGACTCGGCTTGTCACAGTGCTTGCAGTTGCCTTTAGTTGGAGTGTTGGGTACGAAAACCTTCGGTTTCCTTTCTTGGCTGGATCCCTCCGTGATGTTGAAGGGATGCTTCTTGCCGTTGTTCAGTTTAGCAGATGACTGACCATAGGTCATTTCCTTTTTCACGAACTTCCCTTTGATACGGTCGGTGAAGTCCGTAGCATCTTCCAGCAGCTGAGCCTTCTTTACCATCTCGGCATAAGTCTGAATGTCGAGAGGTGCGAGTTGGGTAATGTATTGAGGCTTAAGGCCGTTGAGGAAGCGCTTAGAATTCATTCTCTCAGTGTTCACCATGTGTTCAGCATACCTTGCCAGTCTAGAGAACTGGGCTTCATATTCGGCCATAGTCAAGCTTCGCTGTTTCAGAGTAGCGAATTCCGTAGCCTTCCTTTCTTGGACACGCTCGGAGAAGTACTTGGAGTTGAAAGCTTCTTTGAATTCGTTCCAGGTAAATTGCCCATCCTCCCTAGTAGCTTCCACTGACTCCCACCAAGCATGAGCGTCCTTCTCCAGTTGGAATGTAGCCAGTAGCAGCTTATCCCCCACTGCACATTGCATAACACGGAAGATCCTTATCGTTTCCTTGAGCCAGTGCTCAACTTCATCCGGATCCATGGATCCGCTGAACCTAGGTGGGTTCAGACTTCTGAAGTTGCGATGCAGGTCGCCTGCACCACGATTGCCACCTCCTTGGGTAGCTTGCACAATGGCGCGCGTCAGTTCCTGGATGGTTTGTTGTATGCCCCTCATTTGAGCACGTTCATCAGTTATCTTGATTGCTTAGTTCCTACAAAATAACTTATTGTCATGATATCGATGTGGAATTTAATTTGTGCATGTGTGAGTTCATTTTAGCTAGTTACCCTTGGCTCTAACCACAACTCACATAGGTAGGATAGTTGACTCTAGTCGAGGCAGGTTTACCTAGATCATCCTATACTTAAGAATAACCTAGGCTTTGATACCACAAAACTGTCACGTCCTAACGCGGAATATCGGAACGCGAGGCAGTTGCAAGTAAACGGGTACAGAGCAAGTACTAGACATCAAACCATTGCACAATGAATAATACTAAAGCAAATTCATTTCATTAATAACTTTCCAATGTCTAGTTACAACCACTAATATCAGAGCCAATCTGTGACGGCCTTGGGTATTTATGCCTATTAAGGCTTATATCCAGATTCGCCAACCGCGAACGGACCGAAGTCTCGCAAGGGATATCTCACACAAGTGTCCAGTAAGAATATAAAAGACAACTATACAGTATAAGACACAAGAAAGTACATGTGCTCATATCTGTATATAACAATTTACAACTATCCCACTACATTAATACATGTCCAATTAAAAAGTACAACTACCTGGGGCATACCCCGAGGGAGCACAAGCTTACACAGAAACTAACTACAACTCAACTGTTGGTGGTACAAGTTTGCCACAATGGCACTTCAAGCCAAACACACGGCAAGCCCTAAAAAGAACTGTAGGGAAGTGAGCCTCAGCAAGTCACAGGCTCAGCAGGGGCTACCCAAAACAACAACAAAACTATAGACACCTCAACCCCAGAGGGTCTCATTGGCAACACCAACAGCCAAACCATTTCATGCTCACAACAATTGAATTTAAACTACAATTAAATATAAACACATTAACTATTCACAACCTCGGAAAGTAAAAGGGAACAACAGGACTAGCTCCACACCACTAGTCCGCTCAACAATAGTAACGCTTAGGCCTCAAGCCTCACAGGCAAACCACAGTCAGAACCAATCATTTAAGCTATAAGCTGCACAAGCAAACCACTGCCTAGGCTATAAGCTTCACAGGCGAGTCTCAAGTATGTGGGTAACAGGACTGCTGACCAAAAGCTGGTCCTTTATACCCCAAACCACAATATGTCGGAAGCCACACACAGAATGACAGAGTTGGCTGCAACGGCCAATCCATCACACACGAAAACCATATACGGAAGCTTACCCAAGGAAGGGTAAAGCACATTGAGTGGAAAGTCACACCACACGACCTCCACGAAACATAGTTCCACGTCAACACCAGAAAAAGACTGGTATACGATGTACCACCACAAACCATTACCCACACGGGGTACAGGTACCTATTACCACAAGATACCAGCACGAAAATCGCAAGTAAACCAGTGCCGTAATAGGGCACACCATAGCGAGCTAAACCACATTTGGTGAGTCAACACTCACCAACCATAACCAAAACTGTGCCACCACTCGGGCACACCACAAGCTACAACCACAGTCACAACTGTGCCAACACCAGGGCACACCTCGAACGGGTCAAACCTCGACCACGAGTCACAAACTCACGAGCCACAGCCAGTGGCAAAGCACGAGTCGGAAAGGAACGACGCCACCACACGGGAATGGACTACTGGCTGATCAGGCCAGTATCCAACCCAGACAACACAACACAAGAACAACCTCTCAGTCTCGTAGCCACGGGCCCTTAGTCCAACTACGGCTCCACAAACTCACAAGTCAAGCAACTAACTGTGGAGACTAACAAACACCACCACTATCTGCAGTCTCACACACTGCAGGCCCATGCCTGGCACCTTTAGGGACTCAGGCCCGAGCTCCCTAAAGTGAGGCACTGGAACAGGACTAGCTGGGGCCCAATACGTCTACTGGTGTCCGTACCCCCAACCACGAGCGCGCTACAAGCAACTGTAGACCCACAAACACAAGCCACTGCCCTACTATCGTCTTTCCCTCAGTCGGACGTACAACTCAAACACATGAGTGAGGGTGTCCAGGACAGACGACACAGACCTCGACGGTACTACACTGTACCGGGACAAACCCCGGGCACAACAAACACAACGTGCCTGGCTCACAAAGAACCTGGGGTACCCGACTAGAGAGGCATTCCGGAATAGGTGCCGGACCACCACACTCGGCAAGCTCAAACCATGGTATATACACAAACACTTTCTATTACCAATTACGGTACATATGTTAGGAATAGCTTGTTCTAGTCACCTTGTGACTTACAAGCTAACCTACACCATCACACACATAAACCATATTAATAATAACACCATAGCCTGTCATCGGTCACCTTGTGACCTCCACTGCCACATTAAACACAGTACACGATAATCACGTAATAACCATACTTATACTTTACTATATTATCCATCGAGGATAACTTATAAAAGATCCTAAAGGATCAAGGCTAGGTTCAAACGTGAACCTCACTACCACAACACCACAGAAAACAATAATTAAGATACATAAACACAATAACGTACGATGTGCCATGCACACACAAACCATATGCACGACATTCAAACCACGTAGACACCACGTGTATAATACACCAGCCAGGTGCACCACACGTCATTCACGTAAACAACATGTCCAACACATGGACAACACGCTCCAAGAGCGCTACAGGTGCCAAAGCACCACACATACTACGTAAACACCAAGCCGATTACGTACATAACACATTAACCACGTAAAACATGCCCACCTTGTGAGCAATACGCTCCATGAGCATAACAAGTGCACTGGCTCCACCTATCATTGCCATGCACAACAAATATGAATAATCGTTTAACCACAACACTAAAAGCATACATGTCCAGACCTCTCAGCTGAGGTCGCGACAAGGGGCCAGGTCGCCTTCAGAATGCGACCCATCGACTTGTCGCGTTCATAATATGAACGTGACGGGTCGGGCTGTCACATTCAGGATGCGACACTTTGAGTCGTTGCCTTCACAGGCGCAAACCCTAATCTGGGAGGAACTCCACGGATTACCACTCCATACCATTCAAACCACGATTAATTCACGTTTTCATGCTTTAATGGATACCCTAGCATGGTATCTACTGTTTACAAAGCAATAAACTAAGTAACATGCAATTCACAATACAAATCGAGGTAGAACACCCTACCTTCATGAAGAACGCAAAAACCGGAGATCCCTCGGCGTTTCCCCGCTCCACACGACGTCCTCGCGGCGAGACACACCCCACGCACCTCCAGAACCTCGAACCGCTCGAAGGAAACCCGCAGCAGCTCCCCCTTGGTCGAGCAGAGCCTGTGAAAAGCTCTGTTCGGCTAGGGTTCTTAAAAAATGCACTACGGTTAAGAACGCGACGTTGCCCTACGTCGCAACCTGAACGCGACGTAGGCGGCCGTCGCCTTCACAAGCCCGACGTCAGTAGGCCGCCCAACGCACGACGCGTGGCGTGCATGCAGACGTCGACCACTCAACAGCGGCAACAGGAACGCAACCACCAGGGCTGTCGCGTTCAGAACGCGACGCACACCCCTATCACGTTCACAGGCATAAAACTTGTGAGCGCTTTGGGCCCAATCTGGCAGCCCACCAAGCCTCACAATGCGCGTAAACACCTGAACACACGCACTAATGGGCCACACATTGGCCACCAACCCACTAAGCAGGGATCCGCAAAGATCCGAAAAACGCTTGATGTTACATTATTATCACCTAAAAAAGAATGTCGTCCTCGACATGCAAAGCAAATCACAACAAACTGGATTATCACCTAAAAAGAAACAAAACCGTATATAAAGCAAGTAGGATACACTTCCTTTGTATCTTTCTCTTCAATCATCTGCGATAACTGATCCATCTGTTCATTCCCATGTTTGTTCTGCCTTTCCTTTCTTTTCAATTCATTCCACAACTGCCTTATTTTGTAATTTCAATCTGTTATTTCCTTACCTTTTATTCGTAGGCAATTTTACCTTGCTGGTGGTGCTTTATCTCCTTGGACTGAACCTACTTTCACATTTTTTCGGCTGTGTTTGCAACATTTCTTTCAGGACCGCTTTACCTTTCTCGAGTATCTTACACTGTAATACTTTACCATGCTATAATCTTTCCAAATTCTTGAATTTTTCGGTGCCATTTTCTTTTTCTATTTATCATTGCTTACTATTACCCTGCCTTATCTGTATTTACATTCTCAATTATCATTTTTTTTCAAAGAAAACCAATCACCATCTTTGAATTTTCTGCCATTTTCATATTATTCTGCCCATACCGCTTTAAATCATTCTGATTAAAAACAATAATAACCTCTGTTCCTTTATTCGTACACAAAACTTTATACTTTCTCCTTATTCAAGCAAACCTTGAACAATCTGTGAATATTAAATCTTTCTTACTTCCGCTTCTGCTGCGCTACTCTGATCACACTGAACACTTTTGCAAAATATTCCACAATTTCTGTTCTCATTATTACTTTCAATTACTTTCTTATGGCTTCAACTGTATTCATTTCTAACCTTAACTGCTTCTCAAATCATCTTATTCAATTAATTCATGCTGAAAATATTACTGCAAGTTCTGACTTGCCAAACCGCTATTGACATGTTGTACTCTTCATATACCTTTCTTACTTTACTGACATTCTCTGGCTAATCTCATAATTTTGTTGCACAACCTTTCCAAATATTCTTTAATTAGTTTGTTCCTGCTCCTGCATCAAACTCAGGAATATCTTAATAACAGTCCATTTCTTCTCTATTGAATCATTTCTTTGCACCGATATACAAACTCTAGTTGACATTTCCTGACTCATGTAATTTTATTCACTTCATCATTTGCTAAATTCTTCTTTTCTCTGGACCATATTTCTTTTTTATTTAAATTGCCAATCATTCTAATCATAACTTTTTTCCCACAAAATACTTCTCTTATTCATTCTGTTGCTGGCTAATCTTGATGTACCGTTCATACTATAAATCTTTCTGGTATCTAATCATCCTTCTTTAAAATATAGCAAAAACTCAAATTTGAATACCAATTTCTTTAAATATATCAACTTGCTCTGTCTACTTCCCTTATTCCATTAAATGCTCTTTTCTCAAATAACATAAATATCACAATCTGCCTTGTTGTTTCTCTCAACTCAATATTTATTAACTGCTTCTCCATTAATGCGCTTCTTTCCATTCTATTTCATTTGCCTTAAACTCATTCCAATATAGTTAACTTTAATTTTGATTTTCCTCAAACTGCTCATAGTTACTAACTTTTACTGCTCTTATCTTTAGCACAACAATCTTTGCTAACTCTTTCTGAAGAATTCCTCATAATCTGCCATTCACCAACTAAATATTTTTCTTTTGCGATTCTTAGAAAATCTCTTTGCACACTAATTCTTCTTTTCTCTTTCTTTATTCAACTGATCCTTTCTGTACATATTTATACAAATCCTCATATCAAACTTCATATTACCATCATTATTTATAACAACACTTTTTTTCAAATTCTGATCTCAAGCATATTTAATCTATCTGCCATAAACCACTGCTCCCTTCTGTACCAGTACTTTTTTTAAAAGCTGATCTGCCTTACTTAATCATGCCAAATTTTCATAACACAAATCACATTCTCATTCATACTATTTCTTGATATCATCTGACTCAGATCTTTGATGCCACAATACCTCTGCTGAGGTTCTCAACTATATTTTGCATATTTAATCACTTCTAACACACACACTGACCTGTTCCTCATCACCTTATTACCATATACCTGTCTCTGCTAACTCTGTATCTCATTATAACTTACTGAATTCCATATCCAAACTTGTTAATCTCCTCAATTCCTTTAACTGCGAATCTTTAACAACCAAACTGATCTATCACAAACCAGCACACTGGTATAATCACATAGATTATACCACCTCTAATCACATCAACTTTCAATAACTGCTAACAACTAGATTTCTCAACACAAAAACACGTTTTATAGAATAAAAACTCAGATAAATACTACCTTAACCAACATAAAACCATAGACTTACTACCAGTAGTGGACATTAATCCATGTATTGGGACATTGTACTCTCAATGTCTTTTCATATTCTAACTGGACATTGCTCTGATACCAACTGTGACGGCCCTGGTATTTATGCCCATAAGGCTCCATATCCAGATCCGCCTCCCGCGAACGGACCGAAGTCTCGCAAGGGATACTCACACAAGTGTCCAGTAAGAATATAAAAGACAACTACACAGTATAAACACAAGAAAGTACATGTGCTCATACCTGTATATAACAATTTACAACTATCCCACTACATTAATACATGTCCAATTAAAAAGTACAACTACCTGGGGCATACCCCGAGGGAGCACAAGCTTACACAGAAACTAACTACAACTCAACTGCTGGTGGTACAAGTCTGCCACAACGCCGCTACAAGCCAAACACACGGCAAGCCCTTAAAAGAACTGTAGGGAAGTGAGCCTCAACAAGTCACATGCTCAGCAGGGGCTACCCAAAACAACAACAAAACTACAGACACCTCAACCCCAGAGGGTCTCATTGGCAACACCAATAGCCAAACCATTTCATGCTCACAACAATTGAATTTAAACTATAATTAAATATAAACACATTAACTTCTCACAACCTCGGAAAGTAAAAGGGAACAACAGGACTAGCTCCACACCACTAGTCCGCTCAACAACAGTAACGCCTAGGCCTCAAGCCTCACAGGCAATCCACAGTCAGAACCAATCATTTAAGCTATAAGCCGCACAAGCAAACCACTGCCTAGGCTATAAGCTTCACAGGCGAGTCTCAAGTACGTGGGTAACAGGACTGCTAACCAAAAGCTGGTCCTTTATACCCCAAACCACAATATGTCGGAAGCCACACACAGAATGGCAGGGTTGGCTACAACGGCCAATCCATCACACACGAAAACCATATACGGAAGCTTACCCGAGGAAGGGTAAAGCACATTGAGTGGAAGGTCACACCACACGACCTCCACGAAACACAGTTCCACGTCAACACCAGAAAAGACTGGTATACGACGTACCACCATAAACCATTACCCACATGGGGTACAGGTACCTATTACCACAAGGTACCAGCATGGAAACCGCAAGTAAACCAGTGCCGTAACAGGGCACACCATAGCGAGCTAAACCACATTTGGTGAGTCAACACTCAGGTGAGTCAACACTCACCAACCATAACCAAAACTGTGCCACCACTCGGGAACACCACAAGCTACAACCGCAGTCATAACTGTGCCAACACCAGGGCACACCTCGAACGGGTCAAACCTCGACCACGAGTCACAAACTCACGAGCCACAGCCGGTGGCAAAGCACGAGTCGGAAAGGAACGATGCCACCACACGGGAACGGACTACAGGCTGATCAGGCCAGTATCCAACCCAGACAACACAACACAAGAACAACCTCTCAGTCTCGTAGCCACAGACCCTCAGTCTAGCTACGACTCCACAAACTCACAAGTCAAGCAACTAACTGTGGAGACTAACAAACACCACCATTACCTGCAGTCTCACACACTGCAGGCCCATGCCTGGCACCTTTAGGGACTCAGGACCGAGCTCCCTAAAGTGAGGCACTGGAACATGACTAGTTGGGGCCCAGTACGTCTATTGGTGTCCGTACCCCCAACCACGAGCGCGCTACAAGCGACTGCACACCGACAAACACAAGCCGCTGCCCTACTGTCGTCTTTCCCTCAGCCGGACATACAACTCAAACACATGAGTGAGGGTGTCTAGGACAGATGACACAGACCTCAACGGTACCACACTGTACCGGGACAAACCCCGGGCACAACAAACACAACGTGTCTAGCTCAATAAGAACCTGGGGTACCCGACTAGAGAGGCATTCCGGAATAGGCGCCGGACCACCACACTCGGCAAGCTCAAACCACGGTATATACACAAACACTTTCTATTACCAATTATGGTACATATGTTAGGAATAGCTTGTTCTAGTCACCTTGTGACTTACAAGCTAACCTACACCATCACACACATAAACCATATTAATAATAACACCACAACCTATCATCGGTCACCATGTGACCTCCATTGCCACACTAAACACAGTTCACGATAATCACGTAATAACCGTACTTATACTTTACTAATTATCCATCGAGGATAACTTATAAAAGATCCTAAAGGATCAAGGCTAGGTTCAAACGTGAACCTCACTACCACAACACCACGGACTAACACAATAATTAAGATACAATAAACACAATAACGTACAATGTGCCATGCACACACAAACCATATGCACAACATTCAAACCACGTAGACACCACGTGTATAATACACCAGCCAGGTGCACCACACGTCATTCACGTAAACAACATGTTTAACACATGGACAGTACGCTCCAAGAGCGCTACAGGTGCCAACACACCACACATACTACGTAAACACCAAGCCGATTACGTACATAACACATTAACCACGTAAAACATGCCCACCTTGTGAGCAATACGCTCCATGAGCGTAACAAGTGCACTGGCTCCACCTATCATTGCCATGCACAACAAATACGAATAATCGTTTAACCACAACACTAAAAGCATACATGTCCAGACCTCTCAGCTAAGGTCGCGACAAGGGGCCAGGTCGCCTTCAGAACGCGACCCATCGACTTGTCGCGTTCATAATATGAACGCGACGGGTCGGGCTGTCGCGTTCATAATATGTATGCGACGGGTCGGGCTGTCGCGTTCAGGACGCGACACTCTGAGCCGTCGCCTTCATAGGCGCAAACCCTAATCCGGGAGGAACTCCATGGATTACCACTCCAGACCATTCAAACCACGATTAATTCACGTTTTTCATGCTTTAATGGATACCCTAGCATGGTATCTACTGTTTACAAAGCAATAAACTAACTAACATGCAATTCACAATACAAATCGAGGTAGAACACCCTACCTTCGCGAAGAACGCGAAAACTGAAGATCCCTCGGCGTTTCCCCCGCTCCACACGACATCCTCGTGGCGAGAACACGCCCCACGCACCTCCAGAACCTTGAACCGCTCGGAGGAACCCCGCAGCAGCTCCCCCTTGGTCGAGCAGAGCCTGTGAAAGCTCTGTTCAACCAGGGTTCTTTAAAAATGCACTGTGGTTAAGAACGCGACGTTGCCCTATGTCGCAACCTGAACGCGACGTAGGCGGCCGTAGCCTTCACAAGCCCGACGTCAGCAGGCCGCCCAACGCGCGACGTGTGGCGCACATGCAGATGTCGACCACTCAACAGCGGCAACAGGAACGCGACCACCAGGGCTGTCACGTTCAGAATGCGACGCACACCCCTGTCGCGTTCACAGGCAGAAAACCTGTGAGCGCTTTGGGCCCAATCTGGTGGCCCACCAAGCCTCATAACGGGCGTAAACACCTGAAACATGCACTAATGGGCCACACATTGGACACCAAACCCACTAAGCAGGGATCCGCAAAGATCCGAAAAACACGCGATGTTACACAATCTATAGGGCCCAATTACATTGAAATAAAGCAAAAGACTAAACTTCAAACCTAACTACTATAATGCCAAACATAGTAATAGGATGCTAGGGTACTCATGACATCACTCCAGGTCGTTCCCGTCCTCTTGAGTGTATGGTTCATCCTCGGTCTCACCTGAGAACACAACGACAAATAACACAGGGTGAGCGAACAATGCCCAGTAGGACTTAAATCTCAGGCTCGAGCAGACTTTAAATAATTAATGCATTAAAGGCAGAGTAACTATGTTAGAGCGAGAAAGTCAAGTATAGTAAAAGATAGCAGGATAGCGCATGATCGAAATAGCCAGACTATCCAAATATAGACTTTCCAAAAATAGCACAAGTGTTGGAAATAGCACAAAAATAGCAGGATGGCCATAGCATAATAGCACAAAGTATAACAATAGCACGACGAGTATATCATAACACTTTTTATCAATAGACACGAGAGAATATAGCACTTTTTGATTGTCATTTAGATAGTCGAGATAGATAGCACTCGAGTGTAATGCCAAACACTCTGATCATTTAACTCCCATGGGTACTAGCACTTTTGGGCGCACATCCCAGGACCAGATCGGGCCCTTTATATATTTCCAGGCATTGGTTATATTATTTATCTTAGACAATCAGTCAATGGCCAATATAAAGTACCAAGAAATAGATGAGAGCACTAGATGAATAGATGAGATAGTAGAAAGAACGTGAATAGTTGAGCGAATAGAGTATAGATGAGAGCTAGTGGACATTGCACGTAACACGTCGAGTAAGCAGGCGATAGTAACAGTTGCACAACACGCGCACTTGGTGTTGGTAGTCCGGTGGAACTCACGACCCTTCCACTGGCCATGTTAAGCACAGGTCCAGAGGTCCAGCGTGATTCAAGATGAGAACGAACTTCTAATAGCCGTTTGGATCATATTGATCCCCAAAGGGTGTAATAGGTGCTAGGGTACAACCGACTCGTCGATCATGTGGGAATCCATGGACAGAGGAGACTTACGGAGGCCTTGAACAAAGACTCACTAGTTCGGCAGAAGGAATATCCGACGGAGAGTTTGTCCAAGTTAAGAAAGAGGGTAGTTATAGAAACAAGTGCTCGACGTTCTAGAGGAATTCTAGAACAGTGGAGCGTCGGTATCGGTGTTCCAAGACATCGCGAGAAAACGTACACATGTAATAATTAAGCATGAGGCAATTTAATTACATAAATTACCAGATATATTATGTAACATGTTCACACCAATTAAGCCATATTTGGATGGTTCAAAGTGTGTGCATGTGTAAGGCCCCCGATTTTTCGTCCTTTTTCTTTTATAAGTACCTTATTGTGCGAATGTTTACGTGTCATGTATGTAGCTAGATATACATATGCATATAAGATGTGCGTGTAACTAATCGTATGCTTATACATATAAAACCTTTATTTTATGCATGCATGTAAGCATGTATGTATACATATGTGCTATCTATGCTATATATATATATATATGATATTTACTTAAGTGGTAATTAGGTGTATGATGTGTTGCTCAAATTATATATGTGGTATTGAATGAAGATTGGTATAAAAGTGTGCATTGTGTGTATAATTAGTTAGTAAGTGTTGTTTATTGCATTGTGAAGATAGTATGTACATTATACCGAGCACATTATATACCATCTTGACTATTTATGAATACATGTATATATATATATATATTGTTTGGTTGCATGATGTAATTGGTGTGTACATTATACCCTATGTATTGCATACATGTACATAAGGAGGATTAGGGTTTCTGTGAAATTGTATGTTCTGGCCGAAGACCATGTTGACGGCAGCATCTGTGGACGTCAAGGACAAGTAGGCGGCGACCTCGATGGACGCCAACTATTATTATGGACGTCCGTTGATGTAGACGTCTACTTCCCTGACAATTTTCTGAGCAGCTGCATGGTGTGCCATGCCTCCGATTGGGGGATGCCAACCACCCCCCAACGGCTCCTTCGCCCCTGCCAAGACAGACCCCATGTCTTGTCTATATGACCACCCACCCCTTGCAACCTAGAAGTCCCTTTGACCCTTGCAAGAGGGGAAGACCCTGGCCCCAAAAGGGTGAGAAAAACCCTAAAACCCTGAGAGCTGTGAGGAAACCCGAACTTGGGAGGCTTTGATCCAGCGGTTTGGAGCTTCTTCCGGAGATCTACTTCGACAAGGAGGGAGACAACACATCCGGCTACACATCCCCGGCCATGGATTGCAGAGGGGAGCATCACAGAAGCCGGAGTGAAGGCATCTTGGAGGCTTCTTGGAACTGCCCAAGGAGAGCTTCTCCAACCATTTTGATCCCTTTAGGAGTTTTTCCAAAGGCAAGTAACCTTGCACTTCGTCCATGTATGTGTCTAGGAGGTTTTTGTGATTTTTACGGATTTTTCTCGTGTCCTGGATCCCCTACATTCACCATTCTTTAGAGCTCGGACTGTGTTTTTACATAGGTCGAACTCGACGTCCAGATCTATTGCCGTTGAGATCTTGAGTCAGCGGCCAACGATGTGCCGCCACTCTTGTAAACGTCCATAGTATGCCGTTTAGTTCTTCTTGACAGAACAGTGAACTGTTCTGCCCTATATCCTTAATTTCCAGATTTCTACGCATGAGGATATAATGTAAATTTTATATGTTATGTAAAATAGATAATGTGATGTGTGTGAAATTTCTTGTATTTTTCTGTGGATGGCATAATTTATTAGAATTATTGAAAGGCATGTGTAGGAAAGAGGTATGCTTGGTTAATTTTGTTTCCCATGATTTTGAGGAGGAATAAATGCTGTAGAATTTTATGAACCATGTTTATATGTATCAGTCCATGCCCTGCAAATTGGGGATTTCCCCGTATTCATGCGAATTTTTATAATTCCTACATGAATAGAAAGCATGTGTAGACCTTGTGAAAATTCTAGTAAATCGTGTGTTGGGAAATAAATTTGGCAATTAATCCATGAGGGCTACTAAATGCTTGATTTCTGTTATTAGTGGTATCATGCTAGGGAAGAACAGAACCATGTGCATAAATAAGAAAGTGTGAATATCATATGTAAAACGTGTGTTAATCGGAATGTGTAATGTGTAAAATGTGCCGTGTGTGACACTGCTTCCATAGAGGGTTGTGGAACTGTACCATGGAAAAGTCCCCATGGGAAGGTTCAATGTGTATGTGTATCCTATGGGCATTAGGATGAAATCCTGGTGGCGGACAAGTACCGTCGATAGGGTGAGAGGGCTTCTCCCGGCTGCGCAGTACCAAGGCTTATCACTGTTTTGCCTAGGTGATAAGTATGTGTTATTTGTTATGTGTCCTTCTAATGGTGGTTTGGACTATGTGTCACGGCATATAAATGTGAAATGTGAACGTGTATATGTGAAGATTGTGTAAGTGCCATGTGAATATGTGCAAAATGAAAGATGTGTACATATAAATGTGTAATGTGTAACATGTGAAACCAATGTGTTAGAGTGTAAAACTTTGATTCCTAGTGTGATAATGATAGAGAAACTATTAGAACAGCAAGCTAATTAGATAAGCAATCATGTTATTGTGTGCAAGAATGTCCATAGAATCCACGCTCGAATCTTTCTTTCACCATGTGCAAAAACCATGCCTAAATTGCTCTCATGATGTGGTGTGAATGAGACAAGTTCTTAATTGAGTTCATATGTTGACGGAATGAGAAAAGAACATGTGTTAGATTAGTTGTTTGTTTGAACATAATTCATATGTTAAAAACTAGTAGAAGCATTATGCTAGGTTTCCTTGAATAACAATAGATATGCGTAGAAGGTGTAGGAGAGTGAACCATGTGATGTGAATATGTTAGAGTGTGAGAGATGAACTTGCATGTTATGAGACTTCTAATCCATGTCAAAACAACAACTTAATGCATGAGAAATGATAGTTAGCATGTGCTACCATGTGTAGAAACCATGATGGTAGTGTTTCCTTTAATGCATATGAGAACCTCATGTTTAGTTGCTTTCATGTTTTAGTTAATTAGAAATGTAGCTTTCATGTGATTGGATGAGTAGAAACATGTGATAGATAGTTTAAATTGAAAGGTATAAATCATGTTCCATGTGCTTTAAATTTGTAGGATACCCTGACAGGTTGTGATAATATCACATAACCTTGCTACACGCTTAGATTGAATGCGATTGAATGTGAATGCCTATATGATGTATACATGTATGAAGTGTATGGTGTTATTTGTTGAGTCTTTTAGACTCACTCCTTGCTTCGGCGTACAGATTTAGTAGGTGAACCTACAATTTTGGAAGAGACAGTGGAGAGCGACTTCGAGCGCGGAGAGTAGCTTGGCGGAGTCGTTATTGTTATATTTCGCTTTCATAGTATGTAATTTGAGGCATTATATTGAACTATTATGTAATTGTGAACAAACTATGTAATTTGATGATAAAATTGTAGTTATGTGGACAATGTACCTTGTTTAAATTTCAGTTAAGTAAGCTTTAGCTTTCCTTTATTTGCTATATGGACTGTGGATGTCAGTGTGGATGATGAAATTGAAGACAATAGTCTTTTCTTCCGCTACTCTGTACTTATATTTGTGTACATCTCAATCGAATGATAGTGTCGAGTAAATGTCCCGCTGTGGTGATCTTCGTCGTGCCGACGTGGGTTGGTACAACCGTACCGGCATAGCGAGGGTCGTCACAGCATGTGACATGAAATCATAGATGAAATAGTCGTGTGTATGTATTTTAAATCACATATAAATGTTCAATTTATATTAAGTGCAATTACTGCGGTTACAACTGGGATCAAGGGTATAAGCACAATAGGCAATTGGAGCATTGAAATTCAGGGGTTTTTCTGCAAAAGACCCAGATCGCGACGCACCTCCGTGAGGGTAGCGACGGGGTCAGGGCAGATCGTGACAAGGGCTTGCACTGAACTGGGCAGGTTGTTCAGAACAGGCGCTGAAATCGCGACGAGGTCTTGCAAGGATTGCGACGGTTCGGTTAGGACAGGCGCACGGATCGCGCCGGCAGTGCCCGTCGTGTTCAGATCGTGACGGTTGATGCTGTCGCGACAAGACCCCTGAACGCGGCCTATCGGGCCATCGTGTTCATAGGGCCTGCACCTGAGTCCGACAGGGGGTCAGACATGTCTTGGATTGCGTTCCAAGAGTGCCCTTCTTGACGCAAGGGGATTAAAAAATATAGAACTAATTGTATAAGCAACGAAAAATCATGACACCAGTTGCTGGTTGTTCTAAACATGCGTGAGAACTTGCAGTAAATAGGAATTTGAAAACGGATATGTTTTGGTCAGGTTTTACTTAAATGAAACATGGAGTACAACAAACTACGAATAGTGGGGATGTCAGAATTTATTCGCAAGATAGAGTAGATGAAAATTAGGGCTTTTAGGGGCAAAAGAACCCTCACATCCATCAGTTCTTACAGTAAAAATCTCAAGGCATGATGATGAGTAAACATGAAGATATGAGTTTAATAAGAGGGTTCGGGGTCATGAAGTTCACAAAACTTGGAAAATTGAGAACTAAAGATTTGTTTGATAGAAAAATATGAAACCAAAGGGCTTTTGTTCCTAATGGACGAGACATCCTACAGAAAATTTTCATGGTTTATGCTCGTGAGAATGTCTACCTTTCACGTTTTTCCTCTTATAGGGTTAAGACTTGAAGAACTCAGGTTGAGGGCTTGAGAACTCCTTTCTCCCACGATTTCTCCTCCTCTTGGCCTCTCTTCCTGATCTAGCAACCTCTTGGCATGAACTTGGGCCGACTATGAGGGTTTTAGAGAAGTATTAAGCTTCTCCCCATTCCCTTTCCTAGTTTAAGTCTAATTCCCCATTAATTCCGAGTTTCCTATTTTTCTCTCCCCTTTTTAAGCAATAGATCTCCTAATTGGGTTGAGAGAGAGGGGATTTCGTGGCCAAGCAATTGGGGTAGGTTTAGGATTCCAAATCCAACTCAAATCACTTATTTTAATGCATTAAATACCCTCTTTTATTTAAGTAATAATTTTAATTACGAATTTCGGATATTTTCCTATTATTCCCCTTTTAAATCTCTATTTTTAGCCCACTAATTTCTAATGTGTTTCTATTTAGCAAAGCCCATTACTTATTTTCATTTGATGGGTTTTATTTAATTCTCTTCTCTTTGATTTTCTAATTAATTTAATTAGTTTTCTCTTATTTAATTTTCCAATTATCAAGATTTTAATATTATGTAATTTTTTTAAATTTTAACTTCTCAAAAAATTCAGGTGCTACATGTAAAGATAAGAAAGAGGAACATTTAATGGGAGAGAGAAACACTCAATGGGGGAGAGAGAAGCAATTGATGGTGGAAGAGAGAGGGTTTCAATCGTTATCCACTTTTTATTCTTATTTATTCCTCTCCCAATTCTTCTCTCTCCTCCTTACCATATGTATGTACCCACCGAAGAAAAAATAAAAAAAAATTAACATGTGGATTCTTAAAAAATGAAATATAGATATACATCTATATATATATATTTAATAATAAGATAAATAAATTAAAAAATAATTTCCATATTCAAGATATATATATATATATATCCAACTTAATATTTGTACAAATACATATATTTCACATGTATAAATTATATCGCTAATTATATCCTATATTTAGATCTAAGTATCTTATTTATATGATTTAAATAAGTTGTGAAACATAAGGATATCTCATGGCATTATTATGAAATTTTACTTTCAAAATAAACAAAGTAATTTAATTATATTGCATTATACTTATGTTATTGAAAAATAACATATGTCGAAAAATCTACGTTACATGCGAGTGAATCTTGTATATATATAATATGATAAATTCTTATTATATGTAGATGAAAAATTAATATTATTCAAAAATTATTTCATGACAAGTGTTTCAATATCAATATTCAATAATAAAATAAAAATTATAAAAGTAATTCCATACTTATTACTTGAGAGAGATATATATATATTCAGTTTGTTTCATATTTATAAATTATATCATTAATATATCCAAATATTTACATTTTTGTACATTCTTTTATAATTTACATAGTTGTGAAATATAAGGATATCTCATGGTATTAATATGAAGTCTTCTTTTAATAATGAATATAAATATAACAAAATATTTGTAACAAATTATCCTCCAACTCAATGTTTGTATCGTGGTTGGCCAAACCGCACCGTACCAATGCGATTCAACTGTGCCGCACCGTGCCTAGTAAAAGACGGTACCAGGACGGTCAACACACATGGCCTCTCTCTCTCTCTCTCTCTCTCTCTCTCTCTCTCTCTCTCTCTCTCTCTCTCTCTCTCTCTCTCTCTCTCTCTCTCTCTCTCTCTCCTCTCTCTCTCTCTCTCTCTCTCTCTCTCACGCATCGCCTCTTCTTTCCACCTTCTTCTTGGCCGTAGGAGCCCTCATCCCTCTCTCCGTGTGTCTCTCGCGTATTCCCTATCTCTCTCTCTCTCTCGTGCTCGCTCGCCGCCGCGCTGTGGGGAGGAGCCCCTGCCGTCGTCGCCACTGTGCTGCCCCTGAGAAGCCGATGCCTCGCCACAGCCACTGCGTTGTACCGCCCTCACTGCTCATCGTCTCACCATCTGCCCTCTCCTCATCGTCGCAACGCAACACCTCGCCATCGCCGCCACACTGCATTGCCCTCGATCTCACCGTCGCGACAAAGGGGGATGGTGGGGGACGAGATGATGGGGGAGGGCCGATTGGAGGGGGAGGGGGTGACCGGAGGGAGGGGGGCGAGACGGAGGGGAGGGAGTGACCGAAGAGGAGGGAGGGGACTAGAGGGGGAGGGGGTGACCGGAGGGGAGGGATGCGCGAGACAGAGGGGTAAGGGGGGGGGAGACAGAGGGAGAGGAGGGGCCCGAGGGGGGGGGGGGGGGGGGGGGGGGGAAGGGGACCGGAGGGGGATGTGGGCGGCGAGATAGAGGGGGGGGCGCGGTGGTATGCGGTGTACCGTACCATCCCCAAAGAACCCGAGTCGGCACGATACGCCAGCACGACGAACCATGGTTTGTATCTATATATATATATATCTCGTTAATTATATCTTATATTTACATCAGTGTACTTTATTTCTATGATTTAAATAAGTTGTGAAACGTAAGGATATCTCATAAAATTAATATGAAACTTTATTTATAAACTAAAATTCAATATAACTAATTTAATTTAATTATATCACATATACTTACGTTATTGAAATATAACATATGTTAGAGAATCTACACTATACGTGAGTGAATATTAATATATACATATCAGTAAATCTTTATTATATGTAGGTGAAAAACTAATATATGTTCATATGTTATTTCATAATAAGTGTTCGATGGCAATCTATCTATGAGTGAATATATATTATATGTGAGTGAATCATGAGTATATATAAGTGAATTTTTATTATATGTAACTGAAAAACTAACATATGTTCGCAAATTATTTCATTTGTAGGTGAATAGTTAACCATTTTGGTAAATTTTCAACACATGTAGATGATTGCCGAGTATTTATAGGTGAATGGACAGTGTATGTAGAGGAATATTAACCACTGTGCATGAATGTCAGAGCTGGCTATTTTAGTGTTAATAGTATATGTAGGTGAAATTTCAACATACGTAGGTGATTAATAAGTACTTATAGGTGAATGTGAAACATATGTGAGGTGAATAGGTAACCACTTTAGGTGATGTCAGAGTTAGCTATTTTGGTGTTGTAGTGTATATAGGTAAAATTTCAGCATATGTAGTGTAGATAGCCGATTCTGGCCTATAAGTCAAACCACATTTTTGTTCTCTTAATGAACCCCAAGTTGGTCACTTACCTTGAGCCGTATGTTAGCCATGTTTTGAGCCCATTAAAAGCCCATTTTTTTTTTTCTTATCCGTCCAATTATCTTTCTAAGAGTCCTCATGCTTAATTATTGATTATCTCCCAAATAATTGATAAATAATTCAAGGATAATCGATTTTCATTAATGCGACGGGTCGTGGCGTCGCGTTATCCATGTCGTGCCTCCTGATCGTCGCGACAGCCTATGCATATCCATTCACATGCCCTTATGGTCGCGACCATCTTGGCCATCGCGACAAGCCTTGTGGCGCCTTATGACCCATCACAACATGATCTACATGCGCTAGACTCCGCAACCACCTCCACATTATCCTCCATTGGCTTTATCTCTATCTCCAAGCAACCCCCACAA